>PVLA01009219.1:0-78119 GCA_004027455.1 Hydrochoerus hydrochaeris
CTGGCCCTGGGCCTGGGGAGTTTCCTGCTTGGGGCTGGGGGTTGTTGCCAGGGTTGGCAAATATATATTCCAGCTTCTAAAAAATAAAAGCGGATTCAGATTCACTCACAGACTGGTGTACAGTGTTTTCTGTCTCTCAATCGCCGACTCCCTGACCACCTTTGGGAAACCCTAGCCCTGCCACAGCTGGACTCCGGCAAACTAGGAGGTTGATCGGTAAGGGCGAGGCAATTCTTCCTGAGCTTGTTGGAAGTTCTTAGTCTTTTAAAGACGGGAGAACACAGAGCACGAATGACTTGAAGAATCTCTTTTCTACTGCACTGTTTTTACATTCAACCTTCGTGATATTTTTCTCAAATGTTCTCTTGTCAGTGAAAACTGAGGAAAAAAGGCTACTGCTGGAAGCTTGGATGGAAGTTATTTTACTACAGTGTGAGTAACATATGGACAAAACAGTACATATTTCTCCAGGGTCAGAGCTGAATTAGCTACAGCTGTTTTTAAATAGGTGATATCGTTTGTCACCTTTATCACCCTCCTAATGCGGACTTCTGGTTTTGCTGGTAGTTATGGGCTTAGCCCTTCTGCAATTCATTTTTCAGATGGGCCTCAGCTCTCATCTGACTTGATAACTGTCTTCTTAAGAACTATTAATTAGTTAATGGAATGAAGTAATGTTTGAATTTGATTTGTTTCCAAGATTGGATGAGCAAAGGGAAACCAAATTTTCTTTGTATCAAATATTTCCTTTTATGGCACCATAGAAATGACTGTATTTCTAGGCTCATGGGAAATACACTGATTAGTTTATCATAAAAAAAAATTTATCTTATTAAAGTCAAGGTAGAATGGAGATCTCCCAGAGACCAGGGAGAATAGAGAAGGTGAAAAATAGGTAGTGAGTTACAGTTAGATAAAAGCAAGACATTTTAGTTTGCAATTGCACAACAGAGAAATTATAGGTAAAAATAGTATATTGTACATTTCAGAAACATAGAAGAAATAATTGTGAATGTTGTTACCAAAAAGAAATGATAAATATTCTAAGAGTTGAAAATGTTAATCTTGACCTGAACATTACATGTCCAGGATATCAAATGTTGTCCCATTAATATGTACAGGTTTATGTTTTTATATGCCAATGAAAAAAATTAGCATGACAAATTTAATAAAATGATGTTGACATCAGCATGGAAGCACAGGAATTGTTAGAATCAATTTAGATAATAATAGATAGATAATTTAGATAAAAATGAAAAGAGTACTTCTAAGATTAAAATTCTTTAAGATTAAATTCTTTGGAAGTTTCATCCATTACAACAATCTACCAAAGATCAAGGTTTCTGCCAGAACTCATTTGTAGAATTTTTTCAAAGACATAGACTTGAATATTCTTTAAGGAATTTTCCTTAGGGGCAGGGCATATGGCTACTTTGCATAAAGAGATGTCCTATTGAAGTGTGGAAAGAAGCCACCCGTGTCAATATGGGAATTTAGGAAGCCCCAGGTCTTGCTTGGTACAGGAGAGGCTGCAAAGCAGAAGCCAAAATTTAGAAAGAACAAAAGAAAAGATTCTTTTCTGTGAATCAAAAGGGGAAGAGGGAGCAATTAGCAAATCAAGCAATGTCAAGGAGGCTCTCAGCAAGCTGTCGCTTGTGGACCAATGAAAAAGCCCTCTCCTCCAGGAAGAAGCTTGGTTAGTGGAGCCTAGACTGGGTTTCAGCCTTCACTCTCCCCCACCCCCATGATGGAGTGGGATTTGGGGTGGTGCTGATAGAACTGGGCTCCTTCTGCCCAGCACAATCTGTATATCTCATTTTCTCTTGTTTGTGCCTCATATAGATTTTTTATAGAAATGGCCAACCAGTTCCTCAGGTTCTGTCCTTATTTTGTGCAGTGCAGTTTGGCAGAACAGCCCTGTGTGCACGTGTGGGTCTCAGAACTGGCATCAGCCAAGCTGCCCTTTGCTCACTCTTAGCCATGGGAATGATGCTTATTCCTGGACCATTATAAATGGTATCTGTGCTTTTTCATTCACTAGACACCATAATGTCAACCATAAATGGCATCTCCACTGGGTTTGCTCCTCTGGCTGTGTCTATGAAGAGAATTCCCTGTGGCCTTGAGACTGGGAAGTTTCATCGGTATCTTCCCACTGCTACCTCCCTGAAATATACACCCACATTCTCCTTTCCTGTGCTTCTCCTTATGGTGGGACATCAAGGTCTTCTTCCCTCTTCTTTCCCTTCCACTTGTTTCATACCCAGCAGTGCCATTCACCAGATTATTATTCAGTTTTGTTTTTTTGAGCTAAAATCATCATAGCATCTTTCCAAGCAACACCAGTTCTTTCCCGGAATATTTTATTGGGTCCTAGAAAAATCATACTTTACTCAACTGGAAGGAGAAGGCTAATGTCAACTAGAAAAACTAACTACAAAATGTGCTTTCTCCCTAAGCAGAGCCCAAACAAATTGTGCTGTTCTACTCAGTGCATGCTCAATGCCTGGTGCATGTTGGTTCTCAATTATTATTTCTCAGTTACTTGTTAATGAATGTGCAATTGAATAAACACATGAGACCTCTATATCTAGGTAAAGAACAAGTGAGAGAGAAAAGAGGGGTTCATTATGTGAAGAGAAGGAAGGTTGTATAGCATTTTCTGCTCACTGCCAACACTCCTTTATTCTTTGGATAACTCAACCCGCTGGCAGGTCTCAGGGTCCCAGTGGATGAGCAACCACAGCCTCTCTGCTGGTTTTGAAGTGAGAACAGAGAGGATGACCAGTGAGAGCCTTCAACTGTGTGTCTGAAGGGTAGACTATTTCTTTCAGTGATGAGATTCTAAAGAAGAAACACTGGATTGGAGAGGAAACAGTAAGACAAAAGGTCCACGTTCTTGGCTCAATGCATCCTAAGGCTTAGAGGCTGGCCAGTAGGATTTGCTTAACTCTACTTTTAGTAGTGTTATCATTAGTTGAAATTTTATTTTCCAAAAATACAATGAGTATAATGATGAATTTTAGCCAACTGCATCCACAGAAATGCCCCACTAGAGTTCATGATCACCTCCAAGAAGGGTGGGTCTCTGCTCTGGTCTCAGAGTGGATCTCTTGCCATACTTGTTCATCTGACAGCTCTTGTCACGTCATGTGAAATCACCTGGCACATGAGCTGATCAAGGTGACAGTAAAGCATTGAAGTTTAAAGAAAAAAGATACAGGTATTTAAAATGAAACACTGGTGAAAATGTAAGGTAAAGCTATAAATACCTGTTTCCTTCACAGTAATGAAGCCTCCTAATAGGACCATATTAGTCTCACAAAAAGCATATACGTGTGTTCATCTCAGATGCCCATTTTTGGATTGGGTCTTTGAATTTCAGGGGTCTGATTTTTTTAATTCTTTATATGTTCTAGACAGAAGTCCTTTGTCTGAGGGACAGTTCACTAAGATTTTTTCCTAGTTTGTGGGTTTTCTTTTCACTCTGTGAGACATTTCTTTCCACATGCAGAAACTCTTTAATAAGACGTGATCCCAGTTATTAATTCTGGGAAGTATTTCCCGTGCAGTTTGATTCTTGTTCATGAATTATCTACCTACCCCTATGTCTTCAAAATTTCTACCCACTTTGTCTTCCAACAAATTTAGTGTTTCTGTTTTAATATTTAGATCTTTGAACCATTTAGACTTTAGTTCAGTACATGGTGATAGGCATGGGTCTAGTTTTAGTTTTTAGCATATGGAGAGCCAATTTTTCCAGCACTATTTTTCAAAGAGATTATCTTTCTTCCAATGAAAGTGTTTGACCCCTTTATGAAAGATAAGGTGGCTGAGTGTGTTTGTAGTTGTAGTTGTAACTTTTTATCTATTCCATTGATCTTCAGGTCTATTTTTATTCCAGTACCATGTTGATTTTATTACAGTAGCTTTGTAGTATAACTTCAAGTCAGGGATCATGATGCCTCCTGCCTTGCCTATGCTGCTTACAATTATCTTTGCTATTCTAGGTCTATTCTGGTTCCAGATTAATTTTAGGAGTGATTTCTCTAGATCTATGAGGTATGCTAGTGGTATTTTGATTGGGATTGCATTAAATCTGTATAACAATTTTGGGAAAATGACCATTTTCACAATGTTTGTTCTTCCTATCCATGAACAAGGGCTGTCTTTCCATTTTCTGAGGTCCTCTTTGACTTCTTTTTTCAGGGTATTATGATTTTCCCTGAATAGATCACTTACTTCTCTTGTTAGATTGATTCCTAAGTATTTAATTTTTTGGATGCTATTGTGGAGGGTGTGGCTTCTCTTATTTCTCTCTTAGTGATTTTGTTGCTAGAGTATAGGAATGCTATGGATTTTTGAGTGTTGACTTTGTATCCAGCTACATTACTGAATTTATTTAATTCTCAGGTGAAGAAATACAAATGGCAAATAAATATAGGAAAAAATATTAATCATCATTGGTCATTAGAGAAATACAAATTAAAACCACATTGAGATTCCATCTCACTCCAGAAAGAATGGCCAGGATAAAGAAAGCTACCAACAATAAATGCTGGAGAGGCTGCCAGGAAAAAGGAACTCTTCTGCACTGTTGGTGGGAGTGTAGACTGATGAAACCACTGTGGAGGTCAGTCTGGAGCTTCCTCAAAAAGCTGGTATTGGAAGTCCCATTTGACCCATCTATTCCACTTCTGGGCAGATTCCCAGAAGAACTGAAAACATCATACCACAGTGATATATGTGCACCCATGTTTATAGCAGCATAATTTGTAATAGCCAGATCTTGGAAACAACCTAAATGCACATCAACTGAGGAATGGATAAAAAAGATGTGGTATTTTTATACAATGGAGTACTACTCAGCTATAAATAATGATCACATTGAGATATTTACAGGTAAATGGATGCAACTTGAGAACATATCATAAGTGAAATAAATCAAACTCACATGTATAAATGCCGTATAGTCTCCCTAGTGTAAGAAATGATAAGAGTACAGAAGCTCTTATGGTAATCATGGCTTCCCTTTATATTGCTTTGAAGTTTTATAATGCTTTCATGCATTGGTTGAATTGGTTTTATTCTGTTTTGTTTGATTTTATTATGTGTGATGGTATGAACAGCTATTTTGAAGAAAACAAAACATTATGGCAGCCATTGCTGATTTACTGTCATCTTACTGTAATGTCCTACAATGCTTTTGTTCTTCTATTTTGATTGGTTCTATCCTGTTGTGTCTTATTAGATTTTTTTTATGTGTGATGGTATAAACAAATTTTTTAAGGAAAATGAGACATTATAGTAGCCATTGTCCCTTTCCTGTTACTCGGTTTTGAAGTCCTGTAATGCTTTCATTCTCTGGAATGGTTTTATACTATTTTTTTATGTTTGATATTATTGTGTGTGAAGCTATGCTCAACTATTTCAAAGAAAAGAGATATTATGGTAGCTACTGTTGATAATCCAATTGTCTTGTTGTGAACTGCTGTGTTGCTTGCATTGTTCTGTTCTGATTTGATTTGTTCAGTTCTCTTTTGTTTTATTTTCTTTAAAATAAAAATTTTTTAAAAAAGTACATATGTAGAGATATACTAAGAATTGATGTATTAAGGAAAGCCTGGTGATTCTAAGTAGGCTGATTTTCTGTTTTTGTATTTACATGGAAAGAATATAAGGAACTTGTTGAGGATCATCTAAGTCAACATGTAAATAATTAAATATCAATTACAGCTTACAATATGAGTCAACTATGAAGAAGAAAAGTGCTATTAATTTAGCCTATCGTACAGAGAAAAATAATACAGTTTGATCTTTCTGATATTAAAGCTATTTATTATGATTGCAAAAATAAGACACCTACTTTATCATTTTTTGTGGTAATTCAAATTTCATAACTGTTCTTATTCGGTATTCAGCATAATTAATACATGCACACAGCATTCCATGGTAACACATGGCTTAAAATACGCTGTCTATGGAGATGCTGGGTGGTATATGAATCTTCCTCTTCTCTGTTCTTCATTCTCCAGGACCCAGGTGTCAGTGCAGCACTGTTTTATTCATTTCCAAACCCAGAGGTTTACAAGCATCAGGGTCATTTATCAACTCCTGTGCTCAATTCAAGGTACCGAATGGTAAGCAAGAAGCTATAAAGTGACCACTGGAAAATAGAATGCTTGGAAGTGGAACTTGCTACTGATCGTTACTTAACCAAATGCTACAAAGGCATGCATTGTGCCACAGCTTTTATTTAGAGTATGTTATTTAATTCTCTTAACATCTCTAAAAATTATTCCTGTTTTGGTGCTAAGGAAACAGGAAAGTTATGTAACTTGCCCCTGTTCATGCAGTTGCATAGATATGAAATGATAATTTTAAATAAAGTTAAAATCACTTCAAATACTTAATGATTAGAAAATACTTTCTAGGGAAGAATATTTTTATATAGAAGATCATGATGTTTTTAAAACAAGATGAGCTAAAAATGCCTTCTCTAAATTTGTTGACACTCTTGCCCTTGATAGACCAGGATATCTTTCCCTTCTCCTGAATTTGGATGACATTTTGTTACTTTAAAAACCTAATATGATGGGTAGCATTTCGTGATTTCCAAGGCTGGTGCCTTCCTCATTTTCTCATGCCTGGAACACAATATTCAAACCCAGGGCTGGGGATTTAGCTCAGTGGTGTAAATGCCTGCCTGGCAAGCACAAGGTCATGAGTCTGATCCCCGGTATATATCCAAACCCAACTTGAAGGAGGAAATGCCTATTTAGGTCTAGCACCTCCTCAGATCACAGTTGACTGGCTCCATGCAGGAAGTACACGATAGAAGGGACCAGCAAAGGAAAGTTGCTCAAGTCACACAGGTCAGGGAGCAGAGAGAGAAGGCGGGAGCCGCAGAGGGAGACGCACACTCCCAGGATGCATCATGCTCCCAGTGCGACCCCTTCTTCCCGCCAGAACCCACTTTCTAAGGGCAAGTCAGCTGTCACATCCCCATGATTCAGTCACCTCCTCAGCTCCCCGCCTGTGAGGAGATGAGGACTTTGGGGACATTTTCAATCCACACCATGACAGCTGAGCTGTAATAGGCCACACACTTTCCAGCATTTCTCAGAAGAGCACCAGATACCCCCCTCCTTAAAAATAGCAGCAGAGGGGTGAACAGAAGAATGTGGGGTCCCTACTGTCTCAACTATCATCTAACTTCAACAGTTACCTAACTACAACACTGTAGGAGACCCAGAGGACAATAATGATTGGTTTTCATTATTTTATTTGCTGTTTGGGGCAGTTTTTTACAGAACAACACATAGAGGAAAATGAACAACGGTGGAAAATAAAGCATACAGACACAGAATGAGGTCTTGTATCACATGCTATTTACCTGCCCTCATTTGTTTTATCCATCCATAATAACAGCAGTCCAGTAGGATGTTAAAAATGAGTGGGTTTGGATTGGATTATTTACTACTAGTTTCATCTGCCTCTGATTCTTTGCCTCTGCGGGGTAGCTCTGAAATCAGTCCTCGCGGCAGTGACTAATTCCATGCTGTGGTTTCTCAGTTCGGATCGCCCAGCTGCCTTGCTCGACTCTCTGACTGTGGCCAGAGGCTGCAGGTGCTGTGGCCCAGGGAGGTCACTTCTGCAGCAACAGCCAGTCCTTTGAGTGGAGGTTCATGGAGGGTTGTGCCCACATAGAACAGCGGCTTCTCTATAAAAGCACGGTCAGTACTTTACATCCAGAATCATTTGTACTTATTCACTTTACATTTTAAAAATGTTACTCAGATTTAGGTGAAATAATGCACATAAAGATTTTAAATTGAAGCACTAAAGTCTGCCTTTAACTTTTTTGGCATTTTGACTTATGCTCTACTTACTGACTTAATTCTTTATTTAATCTAGTTGCAATCTTGACCTCAGGCGTGGGTGCCTTGCCATTAGGAGCACATTTTGCTTTTGAATAATAATAAAAATGAAATACACGGTAGCACAGAATAAGTGTCGGTTGTGCCATCTCTGTATTTACCGTTTATAGAATTGCAATTTCCCAGGCTTTCAACTCACAGGAAATGTTCAAACTGAACACTCCAGCCCTGTGGTGGGTTTTGCTGTCACATGGCCATGACTATGTTCTGTGCAAGAAACACCAGTTTGAATGTTTATGCTCATTGCTGTTTGATGCACAAAAATGTGCTGACCTGTCCCTGGCCTCAAGAAGGGTCTGGAACTAAGCCCTGGATCCACATGCTCATGTCTCAGATCCTTTCTCTTAATTTGCCTCCCTTTTCCTCTGTCCAGATTTCCTGTTTCCCTTGTTACAGAGAATGTGACAATCTGCAACTCTGGAGTTCTTTAGTTATGTACTGGAAATATTCATCTAGGCTGTATGAATATGGGCCCTTTCTACTGCAGCAACTATAGCTGTAGTTTTTACCAACAGCTTCTTATCTGCTAGAACGGACCACAAATCTTTGAAACTCATAGCAGTAGAAGAGGTTCTTTGCTCTGAGAAAGCTCATGCTATCATTCTAACTGCACTGTGGCAAGTATGAGTGGTTAAGTGATAGCTGGGAAAACTGAGCACATGGAAATCTGGAGGCTCAGACTCAGGAGTTTGGCTTCCTGTCTGCATACAGATGACCAGGCTGAGCCTCCAAGAGCGACCATACATCACTGTTAGTCGATGACTAGCAAGAAGTCAAGTTTTTTTTTCTCATTGTCTCATCAGTTGAACATACGGGGGCCCCCAAAAACACACAACAGCCAAGCAGTTTGAGGATGTTGTCTTTATGCACAGATTTCTAAGGGATCTTTGTCCTCTGGTCTGATCTACACAGCTCAACCCATCTGATGGAACAGAGCAGTTCCATGGTATAAACATGGCTTTCAAAAATCATGCACGTTTGGTGTAGTGAGAAGGGTAGATTGAAGAGGAGACAAAGGGAACTGCTTGAAGGTGCCACTTTAAAAATGCCTTCATAATGAAAGGGTGTGAGGAATTCATAACCGTGTTTCTTTGTTGAAACACATTTCTGAGTTTGAATGTACCCATGTTCAGTGTTAAAATCAATGGATGCCAAAGAAGAGGTGTCAGTATTCCCTGTTGAGTAACAGAAACTTTTATTGTCAGAGTAAATTATAGGTTCCATAAGGTATGATTTGGAAAGTGAGAAATATTTTAGACTTTTGTGCTTGTGATCTTCATGCTAGTTTTTATAGTGAATATGCAGAAGATATAATCACCTTAGAAGCTTTCTTCGGTTTCTCTTCCCCAAACCTTCTGTCAGTGGTCTGATCTGCCCACATTCATGCTTCCCTTTATGATTCCAGCAGCAGGGAGACACAGCTGTCTTGGAAATTACTCAGAAACAGAGCAAGAGTCTCCTAATCAATACCCTCCCTAACAGCCACATACTGTCTAGGTCAGGATAGTGCCAAAAGCTGTTCACTTTATTCTACTCAAACCCCAGTGTGTCACCTAGAATCTGAAAGCACTCAACTTCCCCTGACCCATGCAAACCTGGAATAAATTCAGATCGTAACTCAAGCAAGGTCAAAGCCCGGTTCTGTGAGTGCAACTTGCCCTAGAACACTCTAGAACGGTTGGTGCAGGGGCATCAGTATTCTGGAGCCTTTTGTTTTACTCTCTGGCACTCAGAGTAGAACATCATCTCTCAATATGAAGATTGCTTTATACTCTGCTGATTACCAAATACTGTGTTCCACAGAGCTGACGTATTTCCCGACACTGAGTACCTCCCGCTCTCATAGGAATGATTCCTCCCAGCCTCTCCGTTATGAGCCGTATCTATTTGTGCTCTGACAATATTGCTGATTCCTTTTTTAATGAGTTTAAATAGACATCTCCAGATGAAGTATTTGCCTTAGCAATCCATATGCCAGTGAGCCTCCTACACACCTTACAATTCATGTAGTTTTCCATGTGTGGGCATTTGAAATTAAATCCTGCCTGTTCTTTTCTTGAAATCATCTTCATTAGACTCAAATCTTTATAGCCTCTTTGTTCAACATATATCAAAATACCATTGTAGTGTGTAATCTGATGGACGCACGTGTCTGCCTGTCAAGAAGACTCCATGGCTACCGTCTGCCTTCAATCTTCTCACAGCTGCCAGGCCAGACTTCTTCCTTGCCCTCCTGCCACCAAGGTCTGACAATGGGAAGTCCCGTGATTTCACGTTCCATCCATGCCTTTCTAAACCTGTCCTTTTCTAACCCTCCCTGAACAACTGTTCAACTAAAGTCGCCTACTTAAGTCATTTTTGTTACCTGGTACCACTTAGAAAGTAAATGTACCCTCTTGATCCTGTGCCTGGGGAGTCTAGTCTCTTGGAAATGAGTTTAATTAGAAACACCTTGAATTGTATGAAGATAAACTGGAGTTGAGGAAAGCTTTTGGTGACCCCAGGCTTATCTTTACTGTGGAAGAATCTGTTCCAGTTCTGTCAAAAATTTGACTATAGAGATACAAACTCTGACACTGAGGAAACAGTATCTAAACTCTGCCCAATGTAAAGTAATTGGGTGGTCAGAATGTTACAAACGTGGTTATTGTAAACTGATTTAGTTACTTAGAATGGAAGCAATGTTACACAAAGTATGTCTTTTTTTAAGTGGAAACAGTTGATGTAATCATTTGAATAATTAGTGCAATTTAGCATATAATTAGGCAAAGCAATAGAAACCATGACTTGAATGACATTATTACTACTGCTTTTTAAATTCTTTGAGCAACTAAAATATATACCTATGTTTCCCCCAAAAATAAGGAAGGAAGGAAGGAAGGAAGGAAGGAAGGAAGGAAGGAAGGAAGGAAGGAAGGAAGGAAAGAAGGAAGGAAACAGAAGGAAAGGGAAGCAGGAGGAAGGAAGAGGCAAGAAAGAAGGGAGAAAGTTAAAAAGAAGAAAAGAAAAAGAAAGAAAAGAAAGAGAGAAAGAAAAAGAAAGAAGAAAAGAAAGCAAAAGAATGAAGAAAGAAAAAGGAAGGCAGGGAGGGAGGGAGGGAACAGTGTGGGAATGGACCACATTGTCAACTGCTGTACATCCCACGTTGGTGACAGAGGGTGACATCTCAGAAAGAAAGAGAAAGAGAGATTTTCTACATCCTTTTTTTCTGGAAAAAGAAGATACAGGACAGTGAATAAAAGCCACACCAATGGAAAGAATTAGACATTGATTAAATAAAAATATCCACCCTACAGTCAAGAGTTTTCATTTCAGATGAATAAAGGCTGAGGCAAATTCCAACAAGAGTGAAAATGAAAAAGGCGTCATTGCTAAAAGGCAGGAAACTAGAGGAACTGACAGAAAAAGAAATGCATTTGAACATTCGTAACTACTGATTTCTCAGAGTTGTTAGATGTGGGAACATTAACCAAGAACAAGACATTTCAGGCAAGACTTCCACCACTGCTTTCGTGGCTGTTGTGAACTCTGACGGGACACCGTGGGGAAGGATTTCCCACTCGCTGCATGACTGTCACATTTCAGAGAACAATCCCTGAGCACTCAACTGTGGTTCATTTTGGTGTCACACTCTTCACACCTCAGTGGCTTCGAACCTAATTTTGAAATGGTTTGAAGCATCGAAATACTGTTATTTTTATTAAACATGGAAAAATAATCATTCTTGTCTTCAGCTAAAGCTACCCCTCCTGGCTTTTGCAATTTTTCCCTCTTTGAAAACTTTATCCAAGATTGGCTACCAAAATCTCACCGTTTTAAACCCCTCCCCCGTGAAAGCAGATGTTACTTTTCCTAATTTAAACTGGTAAGATTTTTCACATTTTCAATTCTTATTCCACTAATCTCTGAAAAAAATTGGAAAGATTTTTAACTTTGGGATCCAAGAAACTTAACTGCGTGCAAATTCAGTAGTTACTATGGATGAAGAGCATAAAAAGTCTGATGGAAACTTGCTGACGAGAGTGGTGAGATGAATTTTTAGGCCACGTAAGTCAGTAGCCAATAAAGGGATGGTGAGGAGACCGCACATGATTTTCAGGTGCATCTGACTTTGAAATCACCATATGTGATTATGTTCAAACAACCAAGCTACTAAGTTAAAATCAATACAACATTCTTAATTATATATAGACATAGATCCATAGATCATGTATATGAATGATCCATACATCTACAAGTTGGAGCTTCAAAATCCTTACTTTAAAAAAATTAAGGCATTAATGAATGAGAAAAGAATCATTTGACCTCCAACAATCACCCTAATGGAGAAAACCATGGCATTTGAAACTGGTAAGTAAATTTAGATATAAATAAAAAATCGAGAATCACTGGAAGGGCTGTGGCCCTTCCTTTAGGAAAAATGTGATGCTTCCTTAACTATGTGAGGAAGCAGATAAGACAGAAATAGAGCCAGACCCTCTGCCCCTCTACCTGAAAGACCGCTATCTGCTCATTACTGCCAGGAGCCAAGCGCTTCTCCCATCAGAAAAGAAATTACTTGAAGCTTACTGGTGGTAACCCCCAAAAAACTGAGTGACTCCCTTTTAGGCAGAGAGAAAGGTAATTGCTTTTCCTTGCTAAGTACCTTAGCAATTTCCTTAAAGATTTCCACCTTGATTTCCTCATAGAAAAAGTTAACACTCTGAGAGGCCAATTCAGGTGTTCATGAAACATCTATCTACTAGTGTGCTTGTTTCAGAGCCAACTACAAAGCAAATGTTTCCCCACTTAAAGAAATCTGCTTAAAGGGCAAATCTGGTCTATCTGCTAAGCATTTTTTCAGAGAGATACAATATCCCATAAATAAACTATTGATAAGCATAAAACCCCAACCCTAAGGCCTTAAATTACTACGGTAGGAAAAAATCTGTCTGGATAGCAGCATTAGGTCATCTTGGAAAACAGCCTTAACTCTGCTCACTTCCCTCTTGATTAAGACAGCACCGCTGTTGAATTTTAAATTTGCTTGACTTCCAGTAATGACAGTCTGGCATGGACTTTGTTTTCCTAATGTGAAAGATCCTGACTGGCACAGAGATGCAGGCTGTGAATTTTTTTAAAGCCACTCCAGCAAGTGTTTCATCTATCAAAGTAAATTTGAAAGTCTGCAGCCTATTATTTTTACTCTTGAACCATGAAAAAGGATTGGGATTGGATACTAATAGGATTATCCTATTTATGTGTATCGAATCATTCTTTCTTCTGTTGACTTTATTATTAAAAATCTCATTAATGCCAATGCTACTGCTGCTTCTTAGTACGCATGTCAACTGATGACAGAAGCAAATGAACTTCAAACAACCCAGGAAATACAAATCTATGACTATAGATTGCTCTTTGATCTGTTTAACACCTCACAATAGCTACTGTTTAAATTAACATGAAAACTTAATTGTGACATGTATCTAGGCTGCGTCGGTGTCAACATGATTACTGGATTAGCCCAGGGACAAAAAGGCTTGGCCTGGTGCACTAGTTTGTGACACCTAGTGTCTTGGCTTCAGTGACCCCTCAGACTACTGTCTAATCAGTGATCTTATCTCAGATCCTCAGCTACATGAATGCTAATGGGAAAATTAAGGATTTATGGGTGAAAGGTGCTGTGATGTTCTCAGACATTTATGTCCCCACTGGGCAGCTGATGAAGCGACACTAGGAAGGAAGAGTGGAAGGTTTGCTCAGGTCACACAGGGATTTAGTTAGGCTGAATCACACCCCGGCACCCCTCGTTCCAGGCACTTGTCCCTGAATAAATCGTCTTACTCTACAGTGACGTCTTCCCTCCCTCCGCTGGGTCTTTTTCCCTGGGGTGTCCCTCAGACCTAAGGTGCTCACTCAACACCCCAGGCGCCCACTCGGTCTCTCGGGCGACGGCTTACACCTCCTCAGCTTCAACCATCTTCATTTCAAACATTTCAGTGCGCACGTTTCTACCCCTGAACTTTGCAAAATCTCTCTCTAGCTGCACATTTTTGCTGGAGCTCCACTCACCCCTGCTCTTTCACATCCGCCCCAGTCCCCTTGATACCTCCCTCTTTTGGCTTCACTTTAGCAGGCGTTTTTTCCACATCCTACTTGTCGGAGTTTTACCTAAACCTTTACTCAAATATATTTTCTCCAAATAAAACTTTCTCAGGTATTCTTGTTTCCACCATCCCTTTCCATAGCAACTTTTTTCCCTATTAAATTCATGATACTCAGCTGTTAAGTGAAGATGAATTAAGCTTGGCATTAAGTACAAATAAGCAACTGGTTGATAGATGTTTACTATGGATTATGTGAAATCATAGAGAAAATGATTTCTCAGAGTTACGTGAACCTTAGGAAGAAAATGAGGCCATTATCCAAAATCCACACGTGCCTAAAATATTTCAGGTGGAATACTGTTTTGGGCAAAGGATTATTTATTTGTAAATAAATCAAAATGTTTAACTGCTTATAGAATCCAATTTAACTTGACCACTAAATTACTTCGAATTCACGGGTAGGATGAACCTTGGTAAATCAATCTGTATAAAAATCTCAGTTTCTATCAATTTGCCAGAAAACTGTTCTGATAAATTATCAGTCATTGTAATAGAAGTAAATTTCAAAGAACAATTATTTCTTGATCTATTTTAGTCAGTTTTTTCTATGAATCTTAAGCCAGTCTCTGTTTAAATCAATCAAAATTGTTTACTTTGAGGAATGTCAGAAATCAGCAAATTCTAGGACTTTTGGAGCATCCCATAAATATAGGAGTGTTTATTCCTTATAGAAATATGTTAAGTGTCCTAACGAAGCCACTTGCAGTTTAGAGGCAGTCAATGTCCATACAGGACTTGAAAGCTTGTCCTTCTTGCCACCTAATGAGCTCACCTGCCAGTTTCACTGAAGCTGGCAGATGACACAAGGCTCCCACACCAGAAACAAATGCAATTTATTATTTATAGTAATCGCAGTAGACAAAATATCAGCGTTTTTCACCAGCTCCCCAACTATGAAGACAACCGAGGAATGCCAGCATGCAGAGGGCAGTGAGAGTGGAGAGCTGCGAGCTTCAGAGAACCCAAATCTTTTATAACAGACACCAAGCACCCTGAACTTTACACGCCTGAGAGAGACCTCATCTTTATCTTAGCTGATAAAGCAAACATGCCCTTTGCCTGGAGAAAGGTATGTTCTGGATGATTTGGGGCTGTTCACTATACAAATATAACTTAAGTGATACTCTGGAATAAATATGGTTAAGTATCTGTGCTTGCAAGACATACAAAGAAACAAAAGAACCATGGAAGAATTATCTCTGAATAGGTGTGTGGGCCATTTCAAAGCTTGTGGTGAGTTTAAAGAAAAAATATTTACTGCAGTTAAAGACATAGTGTTATTAATCCTCCTTTAAATACTTCCCCACTGCTTTGAAGAGACTCATCCAATTATTCTTGTCACTTTCTGAGGTAGTCCTGGAAGTCATTAGTCATGAGTGCCCTTGTGAGGTATGATCAAAAATACGGTGAATGCTGCTGCCAAGAGTCATCTAACAAAAAAGCTGATTTACAAAAACATTGCAATGTTCTCATACACCTTAGTGAGTGAATTTGGCACTGTGCAACTCCGGGCTCTTCTCCAAAGTCACAATGATAGTAAATGCTAAGTGTTTTAAATTGATTCAGGACATGAGGCAACCAGGACAGTGCAACTAAAGGCCAAAGAAGACTTCTAGAACCCACCACTTCAGAAAGTGGAGAGACAATGGGACAAATGCATTCAAAGTGAGGGAGCATGTTCTAAGGGTGACTAATGGCAATGTATCTTTTATTGTAACACATTTTTAATTCAAATGTTCCCATTGTTTTGCGAAGCTAAATTGACAAAGGGCAATGCCCAATATGTGTTGTTTCATGGCACAGATCCAAAGCGGACCACTTACATCCCTAAATTCCAGAGCTGAGGAAACAAACTGAGTGGGAATGAGTCTCACTCTTTGCATCCCAGGGCGTCCTGTGCTGAGAGATCCAGTTGTTTTGGAGCTACTGCAGGAAATTTCTGGAATGGGACATTTTCATCCCCACCAATGCTTCTCATGCTCTCTTCCAAATTCCAGTCTTCTCTGCAAATACATTCATCTGAATGTTCTACATTTTTCTCTCTATTTAATTGTTCAGATACATCACCATTATACATAGGTAACTTGTCAATAAATATCTGTTCATCACATACCTTTTAATAGTTGCACAGCATTCTGTTACATTGAAGCTTTTGCATTTTAATTAATCTCCTATTGATAGAAGATAATACTTTTAATGTTTTGTCATTACAAAAAAATCTTGCAATGGTCAGTACACTCTTGTAATCCCTGTAGATTGGAAGGCTGAGGCAGGAAGATCTCAAATTTGAGTCCAGCCTTTGCAATGTGGAGATTTAGCAAGACTCTGTCTCAGAATTTTAAAAAATGGATAGGCATGTAGCCCAGTGTGAAAGCCCTGGGTTCATTCTCTATTACTGAAAAGAAAATTCTCTAGTGAGCTATTTCTGAATCTATTTTTTGCATCCTTTTTATAGTGTTCATAAAACTGAATAGAAATTTTTAGATTCAGTCATAAACACAAATTATCTTGGGTGGCAATGCTTTTGTAAATACAATGAATGAGCTGAAATAATCATTTTCCAATCATGTTCAGTATTATTTTCTTGGTAGAAACATTTGATACTTTGTTTTGCATAGGTAAAGTCTTGATGAACTATCCCAAGATGATTTCTTTCTAAATATTTTTCTCTCAAGAAGAAATAGACCAGGGAATAAAATATATCAACTTTTTTCTTTCTAATCTCTTGCTTGCAATTTTAAAAGTAGCTTATAATTACTTGAATTGCTTTTTTATTGAATTAAGAAGAAGGAAGTACATTAAAGGCCCATGCAGATACATAGATGACAACGTTTTCCTCAATATAAATCTTCAGTTTGGGTATTTCTTGACTGTCTTGTTAAAGCAATAATTCCTATATACTACAGATTAATTGGATTCAAAGTGATAATTCATTAACCAATAGAACTGTGCAAAAAAACAAAGCTATTGACCAACAACACCACTACTGATTTTGGGTAGAATAGACTGAATAATTCACATTTAGGAAAGAATCTTGCACGCTTTTCAGAGAAATTAAAACAGTAACAACAAAAAAGGAGACCTTGATCATTGTTTTCCTGAAAATTTAATTGCTCAATTGACCTTTAGAATTGCTAAGAAAGTT
Source organism: Hydrochoerus hydrochaeris (assembly GCA_004027455.1). NCBI lineage: Eukaryota > Metazoa > Chordata > Mammalia > Rodentia > Hydrochaeridae > Hydrochoerus > Hydrochoerus hydrochaeris. The sequence continues at coordinate 17,232 of PVLA01009219.1, forward strand.
CAGAATTTGACTCTCCTTCTTACTCTGAGAATGAGAAATGTGTTACTTTTCCACTCAACAAGAACAATATAAATAACTTGTTGTTTTGCAAACTAGAAGCATGATTCAGTTAGAAATGTCCAGGGTAAATGCTAATTCTTGGGAAGTTCACCAGAAGTTTACACTTTCTGCATCAGAGAGACCACATGTCAGCCTTGCGGAGATGAGGACCGGTGGCAGATAATCAGAGCAGCCGAGGTCCCAGATGACTTCTCGCTGAGACTGTGAACGCGTGAGGCAGCTTTTCTTATCTTCAGGTGAGCTCAGCGCTGTCAGCTCCCTGATGCACAGCTGGGCTGGTGGAGAGAGTTGGCCAAGGCTGCTGTTGTTGAAGTCCTTCCGGGGATGCACCAGATGCTGTGATCCAGCTCTGCAGAGAACTGCACAATGTGACTTTATACAATGAGAACAATTTCCATAGAGTGAGGGAAGTTCATTCTGTGGTGCACTGGAAATTTGTTGTTGAGCTTTATTTGAAAATGACTGTGAGGTGTTAAACCTCATTGCTTTGTGGATTAAACCTTGTTGCTTTGTGAACTAAACCTTGTTGCTCTGTGTATTAAACCTTGTTGCTCTGTGGATTAAGCCTTGTTGGTAGGTGAAAAGTTGGCAGTACTTGACATGAATGAAAATGTAGAGACTTCCAGGAAGACATCAGAATGGTGAAAGCAAGGAAATAAGCTCTCTATATTTGGAATCCAGACACTGGAATAAAGAAAGTGAGGAAGAGTAAGAGAATGGAAGTGGGTCCCCAGGATCTGGAGTGAGAATTAGAGCCCATGGGAAGAGTGAGAGAAGGACCATGCAGAGGAAGCAGGGCAAGAGTCACTTTCTCCCTTATCCCTGGGCACTTGGTGCGGGAGAAGTGGCTCAAACATGTAGAGGCAGGTGGCTACGGACAACCCCAGGGGCCTCCTAAGAGAAATGCAGTGGAACAGAGCACTGGACTGCAGTGGTTGGGGAATCTAGACGCCCTCCCCAGAGAGGGTGCTTGGCCAGCAGCCATTCTGGAAAAGGGCCAGTGGGAGTGTGAACTCAGACCAGCTGCTGGTTGGCTCTATCTTGTGACTCCAAATGTCAGGGTAAGGCGAGACAGTTCAAATGGGCAGCAGGTCAAGGAGCCGAGTTCAAGCCAGCAGGAGGCACTCAGATTGCTTTAGGCAGAAAAACTCAGGTCCAAGCCTCATAGCCAGAAACCAGAAGCAGCCTAAACTCCAGTGGAACTAAAGGCCCAGGTTTGCTAGGGTTATCACCAGTGCCATAATTCTACAGTTGCTTGCTGGGCTCAATCAACATAGACCTGGGCTCTGTCTTCCCTGTGTCAACCAGTTACAGCAGAGGTGCACCCTGAGGTAGACATTGTCTTCGACTTATCTTCCTTTTTTTTCCCCCATTTTTCCCCTCTTCTTTTTGTTTGTTCTTGTCTCATACGAGACATTATTTTTAGTGTTTTGTTGTTGTTTTGTTCTGATGTTAGTTATTTCTGTCTCTTTATTCCTTCTTTCCCTCTGGCCTTCTTGATAAGTTCCCAATGCTTGTATAATCTTCCACTGTTCTCTGGTCTTGCTTCTAATTCCTTTCAATTCTTCTATTTCTTTATTTTCCCCCTAATCCCTTTTAACTTTATTCCCAAGATGGTAAAATTACCGTAGTGAGAGGATATTTTTAGCACACAAGTTTTTGGTTTGTTTTACATTTGGTTATAAAACTACAGATTCTGCTTATACAGTTAAAGGTGGCAAATTAATAGTTACCTCAGTTTGTCATTTTCTAGAGTGTGTTTCATACTATTGTTATCATTAACTGTACTATTTTAGCCAATGTGATGTAATTATTCTAATCGGTTGTTCTTCATTCATGCCAGGGTCATAAACAATACTATGGGGTAGTGCCAAAGAATCATTAGATTGAATTAGATTAGATAAGGCCAAATAGGCAGCAACGTCTCAATTCCAATGAGTTGAAGAGATAGGATCTGGCCAAAGATTCAAAATCCAAAGCCTGTTATACCCAGAAGATAGCTCTGAGAGGTAATCATTTCCTAAGGGTTATTGATGTTAGTAATAAATATACCTACCATAAACAATTTACAAACATTAATGCAGGAATTGAACTAAAAATATATAAAGAAAATAAGAAGACTTGGAACCAAGATGCAACCCCAGACTTTCAGCTCTCCCTAGGTATTGAAAGGGAATCAACAATAGGAAAATAGCATGACAAGGGTAAATCAGTGCATAACGGATATAATCATCAATGTAAATGGCCTCCATTAACCAATCTAAAGAAACAGACTAGCAGAATGGGTCAAAAAACAAGCAGCCACATTTACAAAATATGTTTAATTCAATAAGAAATTCATAGAATGTCAAATGGTGGAAAACAATACTCTATGCAACAAATCCCTGAAAAAAAGCAAAAGTAGTTATTCTCCTTGCAGGTGAAATGTATTTAAAATCAAGACTGATGAAAAGAGACAAAGAAGGTCACTACACCCCTGTTAAAATGACTATAAAAGAAGAAGTCATAATAATCATAAATATATATGCATCAAATGCCAGACACCCCAATTATATAAAGCAAATATGAACAGACATAAAAATCAAATAAGTATTAATACAATCACAGTGGGGAATGTCAATACCTCATTGTCACAAATAGAACAACTAGACATTTCAGCTAGAAACACAGCAAAGGAATATTAGGACTGAACCACATTTTTTACCAAATGGATTTAATAGATATCCACAGAGTGTTCCATTCCATAATGTCAGAGTGCACATACTTCTCAGCTGCCCATGGGAATGTTTCCCAAAACAAACCATAGAACATGTTTATAACACATTTAAGTAGATGTAGGGGAATTGAAATTATCCCACGCATATTATCAGACTGTAGTTCAATGAAATTGGGGAACAATGGCAAAAGAAGCTGCAAAAAACTTCATAAACATCCAGAAATTAAAGAACATCCTCTTAGACAATCAAATGGGTCCCAAGTGAAATTAACAAAGTAACAGCTTCTACCATTAAATCATAATGCCAATATAACATAACAGAACTTATGGTACTCATTGAAAGCTGCCTTATTAGGGAAATTTATAGGGATGGAATCCCACATCAGAAAAACAGACACGCTCAAGTAACAACCTAATCCTGAACCTCAAGCTTCTATAAAAACACTAAGTTAAGCCCAAAGCTTATACAAGGGAAGAAATTATAAAGATTTGAGAAGAAATTCATGCAGTGGAGACTAAGAGAACAATACACAGAATCAATGGATCAAAGAGTTGGTTCTCTGAGAGATTTAAAAAACTTGATCGCTGGGGATCAGTTCAACAGCATAAGTGCCTGCCTTGCAAGCACACGATCCTGAGTTTGATCCCCGGTACCAATAAAAGATAAAAATAAATACATAAAAAATAAAAAATTTGCCAAACACTTAGCCAACTTCATTAAAAAAAGGAAAGATTGAAATCCATGAAGTTAGAAATGAAAAGAGTGAAATCACAACCCATCTTGTAGAAATCCAGAATATAATCAATACCTACTTCAAGAACCTGTATTCTAATAAGATGAACTAAAACACAAATGAAATGAACAGATTGCTAGACACATATGAATTACTAAAGCAGAATCAAGTAGATATAAAGATTCTAAGTAGTCAATATCAGTCAATGAAATTAAAGGCATAATTAAAAACCTATGAATAAAGAAAAATCTAAGTACTGATGGATCTACTGCTGAATTCTACAAGAAATTTAGAGAAAATCTAATGCCACTAGTTTCAAAACTCTTTAAGGAAATTAAAAGGGAAGCAATACTCCCAGTCTCTTTCCTGGGATCCTTCTTTGGTTTTGTTATCAACATTATCCTGATACCAAAACCAAAGAAGGATCCAACCAAAATAGAGAACTATAGGCCAAACTCCCTAACAAACATAAGGCACAAAAATCCTTGATCAGAAACTGGCAAATACAATGCAGCAAATCATCAAGAAGATTATATACTATGACCAATAGGATTCTTCCCAGGGATCCAGGAATAGTTCAACATATGCAAATCAGTAAATGCAATGCACCATATCAATAGAAACAAGGACAAAATCCACACAATTATCTTGATAGATGCAGAAAAAACATTTGACAAAATCCAACACCTATTCATTACAAAAACCCTACAGAAAATTGTAATAGATTGTCTTTACCACAGATAAAAGCCATCTATGATAACAGCCAACATCAAATGATCAAGACTAAATGATCAAAAATTGAAAGTTTTCACTCTAAAATCAGGAACAAGACAAAGTTGTCCATTGTTATCACTCTTATTAAATATAGTTCTAGAAACATTAGCCAGTGCAATCAGACAAGAGAAAGAAATAAATAGAATAAAGATATGAAAAGAAGAATTTAAATTATCTTTATTTACACATGACATAATACTCTACATAGAATTAGCCAAAAATGTCACCAAAAGATTTCTAAATTTAATAAATAAATTCAGTAACATAGCTGAATACAAAGTCAACACTCAAAAATCAATAGCATGCTCTACACAAGTGTTTAAAATCAAGTAACAAACTCACTGAGAAATTAGGGAAATCGTACCTTTCACAATAGCATCCAAAAAAATAAATACTTAAGAATGAATCTAGTGAAGGAAGTAAAAGATCTTTAGATTGAAAACTACACTACTCTGAAAAAGATCAAAAAGATATCAGAAAATGGGTGATATTCCTTATTCTTAGGTAGGAACGAACCAATATATTGAAAGTGGACATTTTCCCAAAATTGTTACACAGACACAAAGTATCAATAGCATAACTGACAGAATTAGAGAAAGAATCATAAAATTTAATTGGAAACACAAGAGACTTAGAATCGCAAAAGCAATTCTTGGCAACAAAGGCAAGGCCATGCCCATCATGACCTCTGACTTGAAATTATACTACAAATCCACTGTAGCATAAAAACAGCATGGTAATGGAGGAAAAGAAGAAACAGACCTGAGATCAACGGAACAGACAAGAAGATGCAGAAACAACTCCAGATACACTCAGTCACATTATCTTTGGCAATAGATCCAAACACCTTCACTGGAAGAAAGAGAACTCCTTAATAAATGGTCCTGAAAAATCTAGCTTGCCACATGCCAAAGACTAAAGGCAGACCAATATTTCTGACTATGAACTAAACTAACATTGAAAAGGATCAAAGTTCTACATTTTTAAACAGATATGTTAAGTCCACTGGGAGATAGCATAGTAGAACTATTTTCCCAGGGATTGAACTCAGGGCCTTACACTTGCCAGGCAGGTGTTTATGCCGCTGAGCTACATCCCCAGCCTAGAATAGTAGAAATCTTTAAGTCATGAATGTTGGCAGACTTTATGTACAAAACCCCAACTCAAAAAATCATACTTCTCAGTTTAAAGGACCATTCTAAAAATGGACATCTGAGATGCATAAAGATTTCTCAGATGAAGAAGTACAAATGGCAAATAAATATATGAAAAATTTTCATCATTTCTGATCATTTAAGAGTTGAAAATTAAAATAGCACTGAGATTCCATCTCACTCCACAAAGAATGGCTATATCAAGAAATCAACCAATAACAAATGCTGGTGGGGCTGTGGGGAAAAAGGAACCCTTCTCTGCTGTTGGTGGGTGTATAGACTGGTACAGTCTCTGTGGAAATCAGTCTGAAATTTCCTCAAAATGCTAGAGATTCCACCATCTGACCCAGGTATTCTCCTTGTTGGTAGCATCCCAAAAGAATTAAAAGTATTCCACAGTGATATGATAACACCCATTTTTATAACAGCATAGTTTATAGTAGTTTGCTAAATCTTGGGAATAGCCCAAATGTCCATCATCTGAAGAATAGATAAAGAAAGTTCTTTTTATACCATGGAGTACCACTCTGTCATAAAGAGGGGAAAATCTGAGACATTTCTAAGCAAATAGAAACATCTTGAGATCATACTCTTAAGTGAAATAAATGGGACACCCAAGTTCAAATATTAAATAATTTCTCTGGTGTAAGAAACATAAAGTGTAAATAAGAACAAAAATATGCAATAGATATTGGAAAATAGGAAGGAAATGTTCAAATGGGAAGGGCTGCTAGGGAGGGGGAAGGAGGAGAGAAAAGAAGTGAAAAGGAAAATACAGAGTAGAAGGAAATGTGGAAACAAACTTTTATAAGTAAGAAGGTGAAGAGAGGTTGAAGGGAGAAGAAGGAGCAAAAGAAGAATGAAGATATATCACGTACAGGTACAAATTCCACAGGACGAATACTACCATTCTATACATCTAAAATGTGCGAAAAGCAAGTAATTACAAATAAAAATATGACACCGAGACAAAATGCAGGAGTAACTGCAGAAACATCCCCCGTGTCTCCACTGTGTCACTCAGTCACTTGTCCCCATTTTGTATCCTCTGATCACACCTCTGAGATGCAGTAGCATCTGCTGTCCTGCTGCAGGCTGCCTTTGACTTTCCAGGTTTTGCTTTGGGTTTGCGTTTCTTTGGTTTTTCTTTGCTTATTTGTTTGTTTTCTGATCACCGGAAATCAGACTCGCCCGGGGCTGCGCCACTGGGCTGCATGCTCAGCCCCCGGCAGGCTCCTTTGCTAGGTGCCCGCAGGCCGGTGAGGCCAGACCCACCCCACTGCTCCCCAAGCCTGTAGGGACGCTGCCTGCACGCTATAGTCTGGCCCAAATCGGCCATTATATTTTTATTACTTATAACTCCGTTTAGTAAATCATTTAAGCATACAGTATGCACACGAGAAACCTTAAAAGACAAATTTTAAAAATCAAATAAAGTCTAGCATTTTCTTCACACCCCCCAAATTATCTCGGGCTCCCGATATGACCGAAACGCTTTATGGTGCTCGTTCCTTTCCTTGCTCGCTCTCACTTCTTCTCCTTACCAGAAAGCAATATCCCAGGGCTTCTTCCACACTTTCTCCTTCGTAATTCTCCAACAGGTGCTTCTCCAAGTACCTCTCACCCATCACATAAATCCATTGGCCTCAAAGTCAGTTCACACATACAGAAATAAAGTACACCCCATGGCGTCTTTCAGGGTCTAACCTGCCTTTGCTTCCCTGCCTGCTCTGAAGACCTTTGGGTAGCAGTGTTGAGCGCACTTGTGAACATCTCTACAAAGGCACTGATACAAAGACACCACCTGTATAACACTGTATCCTCAGTGAAATTCATTTTCTTTATTCAGCATGAAATATTTCCACTGTGAGTAGGGAAAGCAGTAAACCCCACGGAGACCCTCAAGAGGGCTTCAAAGTTGTTTTAAAAATTACCACCTTTGAAACACATTGGTCTGGGAATCTTTATGACCCTTTTATACTTTACAAGCCTGAAAGTTTGGCAGGTTTCCAATTAACTTACGAGAACAAGACATGTAAAATCTTCTTGTAGCCTTGATTTAATTACTGGGAGATTTCGATCTGTAAGCATTATAATGAACAATGTTAAAGGCTGGCTCTGAGCTACACCAAGCCTACCGTGGTGTGGCATTTAGCACAATGCTAATCAGCCAGGAAGGGGTAGGCAAATCTCTGTGTGAATACACTGTGCCTAGGTAGGAATATGCTTGGTAGCTATGTTTTCAACTGGAAAATGGAATTGGATAACAGCAACAACACCCATTATATTAACAATTGTTAATTTCCTATTATGTTGTTTTGAAATTCTGTATGGTTTTCAAAATTAAAAATGAGGGAACTTGGGGTGCTGGGAAAACAAGCAGCCAGCTCGTCGCTCCGTAAGTGGCTGTGGCCTCCCAAGCCGCGGCCACCCCAGGGCAAGAACCATATCAGCGTTTCCTGAGATCCACGCCATGTTGGAACTTGGGGCGCTGGGAAAACAGGCAGCCAGCTTGCTGCTCTGCTGAGTGGCTGTGAGCCGCTGCTGCAATCAAACATCTATCCATCCCCTCCTTCACCCCCCTGTTAGCAAGTGGTAGCAGAGATCTGAGTATCTCTTGCAAGGTTAACTATATACAATAAAGCAAATAAGGGGGATTTCCTTCTACCATCTCTTTGAAGGCAAATATTTTTATCACTGTTTTGCTCTGTTCTGATTAATGGTACTGCTCTATTCAATATTCTGTTTTAATAAGTTCATTATTTCCTTTGATTTTTGCCATACCTGATTCAAAGAACAACTATTGTGAAGAAAATGCTCTAAAGGATATAACTGCATGTATGTTTAAGTGTGTAGGATTGATAACCATGTTGCTAAGTCTTTGTTGGATCGTTGAACAGAACTGTCTGCAGCCTCACTGTTTGAATGTCCACTTTGTATGCTCTAATTTTGTAACTTGAACAACTATATCTAAGAAGACAATATGTAATCTATCAACTAGTGATTTCTTACTGTCTATTTTTTTTGAAATTCTGTATCGTTTCAACCCTTTTTCTGTTTTTTTCTTTTCTCTCTTTAAATAAAATTTAAAAATTAAAAATGAAAAAGAAAAATGAAGAGCAAAAGGAAAAGAATAGATCATGAAATGTGAAGAAATTTTTGCAAAGGAAGCAGCAACTAGGGAGGGGAAAGGGGGAAGAAAGTCTAGGAAAAGGAAAAATACAAGATAGCGAATTGACTAGTTTCTCTTTGTTCGTGGTAAACAAGGGTTTGTGCTAATATCAACTGGAGATGTTTTTATGCCCATATTTTGTACTCTGAGTAACTATTTTGATGATAACAATACACAATGTGTAAACAATTATTCTTCTATTATTTGTTATGAAATTTTGGGGTTTTTTCCATAAAACAAAAAGAATACAGAGAGAAAAATATTCTTGCAGAGCGTATAGACCATAAACTTGAAACTTAATTTCAAGTTTTCAATAAGGAGAGAAGGAGATTTATTTGCCTACTAAAATGAAGTAACCTGAAGGAAATTATCCAAAAAGAAAATTAGAGTGCTATTTTAAAACGGTTTCTAGGAAACAAAAATATGTCTTTCTTTCTCCTTGTGTGCTGGCCCTGTCTTCAATAAACAATCAACCCACCTTCTGTCCTTTACTGAGCTTTAAAAAATACTTGTAAAATTTGGTGAGATTATTTTTTAACATTGCAATATATCCAGCAAACTATGCTCCATCAGCATATTTGTAGCTGTTAATAAATGTTCCCAGAAAATGAAACTAGAAATCCTTTACTACAAAGAATTGGTCTTTTTTTCTGAAAAAAAAAATAGATTTAGTGTTTGCCTGTGGGTTAATACAGCTCCATCTATCTCGTTATTAGCTCCTTCACAAAAGCACCCTTCGTGTGATCTTATAATACACCGCAAGAAATATTTTATTTTCTTATGAGGCTTTGGTAAAGTTACTCATTTTTCCTATCTCAAATCTCTTACAGGCCTGAAAAATTATTGTACGTCTTTGTGTGTGTGTTTGTGTGTGTGTGTGTGTGTGTTTATGACATCAGGACTAGAACCCAGGCCCTTCACACTGAACTACATCTCTAATGTCTCTTTATACTATTTTACTTCCTGTTTCAAGACAGGATCTCAAAGTCATTTAGTCTCTCAGGCTGAAATCCAGTTTGGACCTTCCTGCCTCAACCTCCAACAGTGCCGGGATTCCAGGCATGCCCCCACCAAGCTCAACTGCATTATTTATGATTTAAACAACAAATCCTTACTGTACTCACATGAAATGTTTCATCCTGAAGGTGACGATGTAAAACGTCAGGATGGTCTACACGCTTGGGCAGCACAGAGTCCTCTGTGAACCAGCTGTCACTGGATGAGCCCTTGGGAGGTGTCACATTATATGCCATGTTTCCTAACCTCAGCCAGACTCCTTCCCCAAATGATAAGAAAAATTCACTGGTGAGGTTATTTTTTGCTGTGATTTCTGAAAGGATCAATCATTTCCTTCATAGCGACAAGTTCAACAGCATGGTTTATGAATGTTAATTAATGTGCACCTCTTCTGTTGTTTAAATAATAATGATGATTGCGATGATGAATTTTCACAAAGCAACTTGACTTGGTTATGAGGTGCTCCGATATTCTGGGAACTCCTGAGAGAGTGTTTTGGGAAGACGGGACCAATGAGAAAATCAATAGGCTAAAAAAAATATTTTCCCTCTCTCATGTGGGTGGGCATTCCCTAACCAGTTAAAGTCCTAAACAGAACCAACAGGCCAACGCTCCTCTGAGAAAATGAGTCATAGCTGAAATATTTCCCACTCAAATGAAATAGGGCTTTTTCTTGGTCTTGAAAATACCAGCCTTTGTTTGGGAACTACATCATTAGTTTTCACAAGTATTCACCTCACCTGCTCATCTGCAGATCTGGGGACCCATCAGCCTCTATAACCACATGAACCAATTCTATAATCAATACATCTGTGTCTGCATTCGTAGTGAATCTATATTTGTATATTTCCATCATATGCCTGCTTTCCTGTTGAATCTGTTTCTCTGGAGAACTAATAATAAAATGATAAAGATTTCTTGAGTTGATTCATGTTGGTAGTTATGAGAATTGATTTACACTCTTCAGACAAGTACATAATTAATCATAAACTTCGAGTTTTAAGTCTAGAAAGTCTTAGGGAAAGACATTAATTGCTGACTTTTAGGTTTCTTTTAAAAATCCATCTTTTAATCATTCAACCATATCTGTAACTAATATGCTGTGTAAAAGACCTATTTTCAAGAATATTTGCCTACAAGTACTATATCCTCAAGAAAAGTAAGTTATACAAGAAGGCAAACAAGAATAAATAGTAGCTTCATAAAAGATGATAAAGAAATGAGTGGTTCTGGATGAAGAACCAGAAACTTATAAAACATGGATATCATTTGAGAATAGATGTGGAGGAGAATCTGGAGCAATTACCAGTTTGGTACCGAGGCAATACCAAGCCAGTATCAGCTGACACTGAACCACAGGAAGAGATACGAGCATATCAGGGGGAACAGTTTAGTGTACATGAGCTGGGATAAATTTTCCAGTGACCCTAGCCCTTTTAGGATGAGACTGTACAACCCATATTAAATTCTTCCCAACTTTATGGTTCCTGAAACTATGAGTGTTATAAATCCAAAGTCAATGTCAGTTTATTTTTACCCTGGAAAATGAGGAGATTGCTGAGCCAGTTTTAATACAAGTCATGGTCGGAAAAGTTGTGTACTATTCAAACTGTCAAAAACTTTACCGCATATATCAAAGGATTTAAGGAGATGGACTAGGGGTAGCTTTCAATTCAAGCTTGGCCATTGTCTACATAACTGATTGTGTGGTCACTGACTTTTTCAAACAACTAAAGAGAATTAATATTCCATTTAGGAAATTTATCCCTTGCCAGAATTTCCAGGAAATTTCCCATTGACAAAGTAAATGCTATACTTATTATTCCTTTAGTAACTTACATGACACCATCAAGTCAGTTGTGTGCTAAGAGGAACTGAGCTACAGAACCCCCAGACTATCTAAAATCTCAGGACAAACTTCCTTTTAATTTTTATAAAGACCATAAGCAGATAATTTTCAAAAATGTTGCAATCTTGTGAAAAATATGTACAATCTGCAGAACTGATCATAATCTTCAGCATATAGACACATATCATCTAAATAGTTGACTACATCAGTTTGATGTACAATCCGTAGCAATGGTAATTCTTAGTTTCCTTTTTCTAATATCCTAGCATTTATTTGGTAAAGGCATTTTTTTAAAAAAATTCAATATTCATTGCTAATTTTTAAAATACACAGCTTTGCAAGCCATATAGATGCCACTTTTAACAAAATTATCAACAACGAAGATATTGAAAGGTATAACATCAAAAATTTAGAAATAAGAGATACACGTTGGTGTAAGTACAATTGGACATTTTCCTGGAAGTACTTTTTATTTAAAAAAAAAAAAGCATTTCTAACAACTTTTTAAAGAGGTACAGAATGCAGAAAGGATGAAGTGGAAATGGTTAATGACGTGCAGTGTGATCTACCGGGAAATAAAAGCCTTTTGGGTGGCTCTGGGAGTACAAAGGAGCGGAGAGGTTGGTCACTTAATAATCCAGTGAGGACAGACACAGAAAGTTCTAGGAAGGCTCAGCGCTTAAGGAGAGACACAAGAGTCACACACAGGAGAGAGGCAGAGGGAGAGAGAAAGACGGAGGGGAGGAGGCGAAGTAGGAGAAGAGAAAGGGAGAGAGGGAACAGCATCCCAGGCCAAGAACAGAGAAGTTACTCGCAAAGTGAGCCCGCGGAACAGGGCTGGGTTCCCTCAGAGCACCCCGCGTTTCACTCGTCTGTTGCTCTTGCAGTGGCTTCAGAGTCCTCCTTTGGCCCTCGTTTGCAGGCCACATGGGAAAGGAGCAGAAGAGGCCACCCAGTGACAGCTCAGCAGCACACACAGTTTGTACACATCAAGTCGGTGCAGTGCGCACACTGGGACTCACCCACCATCGAGACAACCAGAAGCCAATGGGGGTGTCACATCGGGGTGTGGGGACAGCTCGTCCTGCACTTTCACAGAAAGCCGTCTCTGCAGAACTGATAGTGTCTGAAATAACAGTCTTGGCTTTGCTGCTTTTGCTGATGGCTTTTATCCATTTTGACATTAAAATACTTGTGAGATGGATTATAAATTCAAGCTGTCACCACTCACTCACATCTCAGTATGAATAATTTTTAGATGCTTTTCTCTTAGCAGCTTTTGATAGTAAGAATGGGAGAAAACATGAGAAAGTGGATTGCTTGGCAGATTTCTGCAGCCCTGGAGGCAGACAGAACCCAGCGGGGAATGTTTCATTTATTTCCGATTGAAGATGTTCAGTAATATTTGTTCAACGAAAGAAAACAGGGATAAATAACTTCAGTGAATCATGATGCTATCTGCAGCTGTTGTAGTGGCAGAAATTATTCACTTTATTCTTCCTTTATTAAAGGCCAATATTCAATGAGAACAAAGCATAAGGACAATATTTTTATAGGAAAACAGTTTCAAATTTTTCCTTCAAATATAACAATGTGTTGAAAAAACCCACAAAGATTTTTTTTTTTTAAGGGAGAAAATGAGGTGTAGCCTACAAGCTTAATGGGACCAAGTAGAATTTTAGACAAAAAATTTTCAGGAGGAAACTGACTCATAGGAAAAAGTTATATACTTTAAACAATGTTAATAATTTAAGAGACTTCTTATGTAAGGAGCAGAAGACAGGACAATGCAGAAATGTTATAAGAAATATGCTGTGAAATTCGCTGTCCTCGGATAAAGCTGCAGAAAGGAGATGCAACTTTGGGCTTTGAATTCATCACATCTAAAACTTTGAAGCCATGTTGGAAAGATGAAAAGAAAAGCTAAGTTAAAATTGTTAACGAGCAATTGATATTGCCTGGAATGTGGAAAAAGATACTTCTTTTTATTTTTAGCAAAATCCCAGCCAAAGAAACGATAGATTTAAGACAACGTAAAAATTCCTAACTCCCTAGAGGCAAATGAGTTCATTTGCTGTGTATGTCAAAGAACAGTGTCCCTACACAGAAGACAGAGTCACTCATGCCTCTGGTCAGTTGTCTTTGGAGGGTCCTGGGAAGAGCATTTTGAGGGAAAGGACTGTGTCACAGCTGTCATTTTGGTCCAAGCCCAGGAGCAGTGCTGGGTCCGTGACAGACACTCAGTGTTGACCTACATTAAAGCATCAAAGGAGTGGAAAGGGGGCCAGTGGAGAGTGTAAAGAAATGCTCCTCCTCTTCCTGCGTGTCCAGCTTTCCCTCACCGCCCCGTTAGAACTCTCTTCCAGCACCACACTCTTCCCACACCACAGCCACAGGAAGCGAGGCTGTGGTCGCCGTCTGTCCCCTCACTCCATCAGCCCCTGACCCTGGATACTCTGCTGTGTCCTTCCCCATGCCCTGGCACACCCCATTCTCTGCTGCTCTCACCGCCAGCCAGTGCACAGGCCTCTGCGCCCTCATCTACCCTGCTTCTGTTTCTCCCTCTGAGCCCTTCTCTCCTCCGCCCAGGGCTCTCCGTGCTCTCTGCTTCCCTTCCTGCTTCTGTAGGGTGAGTTCACGCTTAGAATCAACCCCTGACAACCCAATCTAACACCGATGCTAGCGTGCCAGGAGTCACAATTACCTCTGAAACGCAGTCACATGTTTTCAGTTTGGTTGCACTTGCACATATGTGGCACAAAGACTTCAAATTCAGTAAGACTAATGCTGATAATGATAATATAATGGACAGCTAAGGAGCTTTTTCTCTGTGCCAACTGGTGTTCTAAGTAGATGACATAATGTTTTTTCTTTCAACCCTTAAAACAGTCTTAGAGGGTAAGAAGCCAATATTTCTACTATTTCTACTATTTCTTCATTTTCCTGATTCAGAAAAATTGAAGCACAGAGCACAGAGCAAGAACATAATCTGCCAAAGGTCACATAGTAAATGTGGTCTGTGAACACATTCTGATTCTTCCCCTAAATAAGTTATTCTTTTTCATGCATATTATTAAAGTATAGGCTCAACCATTCACTAATCCCAGTGCCTGCTCTTCCTATCCAGTTATTTGTAAACACCACTGCTTTGATTTTATGTAATCTGCCACAGCTTCCTGTCATTTGCTACCACTCCTGGTATAATATGTCTTCAGTGTCTTTCTTTAGAACTACGTACTATCAATGATATTATAGGGGAAAGAAACTCCCAACCTACTAGATGTCCAGGACCAGTTCATATTCTCTAAAATCGAAGAATTAGTTTTAGGAACAATGGAGGTTAAGAGCAGAAGATATTTACTGAGAGAAAGAAATCTTCTGACTGAGAGAGAGAGAGAGAGAGAGAGAGGAGGGGTCCCAAGTGAGTTGCTGTGGACCCTGCTTTTTCTAGGGACTTTACCGAGCAAATCCACAAGGTGAGGTGGGTCCAAGGTGGGGGAAAATGGGAACTCACAAGGTGGGCATGAGATGGGACAGAACTATGGCCCGCCAATAAGATTATGAGTATAATTGTTCAAGTGAAATTGATTAAATTGGAGACAAATGGGGAAGGCGGACACATAGCAGGTGGACATGAGTACGAAACAGCGACACTTCCTTTAGGGGTCGGGATGATGACTCCTGGCTTCTTCAGGGTGATAGAGACCTATTTAGAATATCAATCCCTGATGTTTTTCCTTAGGATGTAGGTGCATTTATTTTATCCTTTCTCTTGAGCTCTGGCCCACAGTGGAGGTGTCTGTCTCCCCCCAGTTGCAAGGTATCTGGCCTTCTGCACTGGCTCCTCTGAGGGCCCAGCCCTGTCTGATGGCCTACAATATTTTTACCTAACTCGGTTACCTATAGCATCATGACTCCAAACTGGTTTCCTCATCTCCAACATCTTTTCCTATAGACTTGTCCTGCATGTAGCGATCCCACGTAGGACTTTCAAAGCATAACTAGGATCAATGAGAAAAAGATCCCTGTTTCCCAAGTAAAGCCCTTACACTTGCACAAGCCCATCTGCGAACTGGATTACTAAGTATTTCTTACAATTCTCCACCACCAAATTGTACCTCAGCGTGCCTTACTTCACGTGGCTCTATCTTTACTTCCTGACTCACGTTATTTCTAGTGTGAAACGTGACACTTGGTTTTTCTTTTCGGCAATGCTGGAGATGGAACTGAGAAGCCTCGGGCAAGTGAGCGAAGTGTTCTACCACAGGGCCGCATCCCCAGCTCAGCTTGCTGCTGTGAGGTATAATAGTAAGATTGATAAAGCACGGTCAGAAATTGCATCTGTGAAAATATTTATTTTTTCAAGTCTACCCAAAATTGTCACTTCTGCAAAGAATAATCATTTGTCATCCTACTGAAAGACAGAGACTTCCTTAAGGGAAGGAATGAAGTATGGAAAGGCAGCTTAAAGAGATACAAGAGGGGAGCAGAAAAGTATTGTTAATTCCAACTCACTTCTCTGGGGGTGTGTAGATAATACCATAGTTACTTGCTCATATTGCTGGACTGAGAGTAACAGTGCCCAAGAGATAATTGTCAATTAGTCTCAGACAGAAGGTTGGAGTAGCTTTAGTGGGTACCTAGAAACAGAAATCACTGAGATAACATCCGAAAATATAGGGAGTCAATAATGGATGGTTAAAATATTAATGGTGAAGATAGTTACTCTGGAGAGAGTTTCGAAGACTGCCAGTGAAGATAAGCATAAACTACGTCCGTCACTCTTAGGTAATACATACCAAAAATACATACCAAGAACTTAGTGTCAACCTACCATATAAGATACTGGGCATAGCCGATGGGAAAGCCAGAGAGCCCCACTCACCCTCTGTAGAAAACAAGGCACCACGTCCCTAAGGAGATTGGTGATGTCCCCACGTATACTGTTCCCTGCTGCTTTGTTTCTGAGATATCAAAGTCACAGAGTCCCCAGTCCTCATCTTCTTTATCCAGCTATCAAAACTCACGGTTAAATCGTGTTTATACAAAATGCGTTTAACCTGGGGTCAGAAGTAAGAGGCTATGCACAACTCTTTCATCTGGTTGCCATGAGATATTGTGCTGTGTTATTTATTTAGGGAAAATCTATTTAAACTGACTACAACTAATAAGCATGCTAGATAAGGTGTCATTCAGCCTGGGGTCCATTTTGGATTCTAGTGACTTTTCATCTCTCATTGTGAATGTAGAACACATTTGACTTCTTATCTCTTCCGTAGATTTGAACTTATGAACTGTTTGGTGTTGCCTCTAATGTGTTAAATCAAGAATTATTCATTTAGAGTCTCTCTGTGTCAGTTTGGGCTGCTACATAAAATTAGTTTCAACTGGATATTTTGTAAACAACAGAATGTCATTGCTCACAGTTCTGTAGACTGGGAAGCCCATGTTCAAGGTGAAGGCTCGCTCTGTGGGTCGTACGTGATGCCTTGCTTCTGCGTCTTCACCTGGCAGAGACAAGGGAGACTCCACACCTTTTTATAGGCCTGCTAGCCCCATTCCTAATGGGGCCTTATCACTTACCCCCATGACCTCTTACTGCTATCACATTGTGTGTCAGAGCTCAACAAAGGGATTTGGATGTTAACATTCAGAATACAGCAGAAGCTGTAATATGTCAAGCTCTGTCTTGAACCCTGGGGAAACTGCTGTCAGAATTGTTGATTAAATGCAACAATCCAACCCCCTTTTGGATGGAATAGTCTTATAGTGTCATCAAGCATTAGCATTAACACACCATAATAAAAAATTACCAAATTTATAATACTCTTTCACTGTATAACGTTCTTTGTGGCTTTAATTTTATCATTCATATGCTTTGTTTTCATAAATAATAAATACAGTTTTGAAAATAGGCATCTTCAAATTATCAAGCACAAGTTAACTTGTTCTCAACTTACTTCTTGCTGCAGAAGATTTAAGCTACTGGGAAAAAAGAGAGAGTAGAGTTAGCTGCTAAACAAAGGTCTGTGGACTTACGAATGCATATGATAGATTCTGTGTTTTTAGTTAATGGAATTGTCAAGCCCAACGCTCTTAGAAGAAAAATTTGAGGAAACTCCCTTAAACATTTGCGTTACTCAGTGTGTCTGATAGGAGCACGGCAGACACGGCCGTGGTCTGGCTCCCTGTACCTGCCAGCTTCCCACATGAGACGCTGCTCTCCAGTCAGCAGTTACCACAAGGACAGTTACTGCTGTCCTTCACACCGGCCCTCCGCACTCTGCCATTCCACCACGCTTGTCCTACTTGGTCGGTGTATGAAAATCAACATCACGAGCTTTTGCCAGCTTACAAATCACGGTTGTTAACTGCTTTGTTCTTCTCCTATAACCTAGCAATTTTGAAAAAAGAAAAGCTACTGTTCCTTCTTTAGAATTAGTGGTAGTTTTTATCCCTCTCATTCTTTTTTTCCCTTCTCTCTTTCTTAAGTTCCAAGATATCGAAAAAATTTTAAATAAATTTCATTTTACTTTGTTTATTTGTAGCTAGGATTTAAAGAAAACTGATTATTGATTTAATATACAAAAATATCTTTGTATTCAAAGTGCTGCTAATTAACCAAAATTATTTTCACTTAAACTTTACAAAAGAAGAAATGCAAATAACAAAACCATAAGAGAATAGCAAAAACAATTAAGCCAAATTTTCCCAGGGTTTTTTTTTATGCCCAAGCAAATAATATTTCCACGAGCTCTTGCCTGAATTCTTCTGCTCTAATGACGAGTTCCATATGTGCCCAGATGAGGTCCAGCATGGCTGTATATTATGTTGAATTGGATGAACTGAGAACATATGTGTACATAGTTCACTTAAATTTCATGCACCCAAAATGGACATAATGGTAAATGTATATCCCTGTGCTCTAATGTCAGAGGACTTATAACCCTAATAATTACACAAATATCTGGATCGTTTCAGAGACACCTATTTAAAGATAAACTATTTTGTACCATCATAATACCATTTTTATAAAATGAAAAAGAAGATTTCAACTTAAACCTTTAAAGATCTATAAGAAAAATATGATTGATTGGAAATGTTGAAACCCAAAACTTGGGTTTCAAGTTGGGAAAGTCAGACGAACTGAGGGAAGGTTTTTTCATACCTCTTACTTGTGCTTTCTGAACCACCTGGGATTGCCAGCTTGGATAGAACATCTCATAACAAGCTTTCTGGTGAGAGCTTTGACACTTCTGCTTCTGGTCCTGATTGGAAATACCACAGAATAAACCTTCTGTGCGACATTTAGGGATTACAGCAACAATTCAGGAACCAGAAAAAAAAAAAAAAAAAAAAAGAAGGAAAGAAAAAAAAGAAACATAAACCCATAACTTTTGGAACTTTAAAAGACTTTATTTTGGAAATAATGTTCAAGTTCTGACTCTACTCCAAAATCTCTAACTTAAAGATACCAGTGAGGAATACTTTCCACTAAAATTACCCTAACCTGGGCTTATTTAGGAGAACACTGGCATTAACTGCCCATTTAAAGGAGAAACTAGGAGGCTTCCATCCAGGGGTGGGTCAATCACCCTGCAGTGGTGCTGAAACTGCACAGGCCTATCAGCCAGAGCACATGAGGACTTCTTCTGGGTCGACCATACAATCTCCTTTCTAATTCAGAACTCAAGAGCTTGGAAAGGGGATATTATGGATAATTACACTGAATAGGCAAGGGTGGCCTTGAGCCATCCTGGGCAAACCAGTCCATATGGACACCTTCTTCCTGCTTTTGTTGCATGATCACAAAATGGCGGCCATGTTTCAAGCCATCAACCCTTATGCCACGTTCAAATGCAAGAATCAAGGGAAGAGGCCATGACAGCATCTTCCCAAGCTTATTCCTTCATTATGAATAAACTTTTCTCAGTCAACCTCCATTAGATATCTATTTATACCTCAATGCTGACATTACCTACAGACAAGCTGAGTGTGTGTATGTTAACTAGAAACAAATTGTCAAATTGATTATCAATTGGTTACTGGGTTATAGTTACCATGTGTCAGCTGTGGTTACTCTTTTTAACTCAGTATGTAAGCCTCTGTCAGTATCATCTTTCATACTTCTAAAATGAGAATTATTAGGACTTTGGTCTTTAGATATAATCCCGTGTCAATGTCTCAAGTGCACATCAGTATTTAGGCTCTATTTTTTTCTCTAGGTATACATTCAATTTATATATTCCACCTGCTCTAGAATTTAGATGGGCATATGAAAAATCCAGATGAAGGGAAGTAATAAGATGTAATATGTGCTATTTCTAAGAAAGGTCCTTAAGGACCTCCTAAAAGCAGCCAGGTCCAAAGCTACATGCCTGTAATCCCAGCTACCTGGGAAACCAAAGCAGGAGGATCACAAGTTCAAGGCCAGCCTGGGCAGTTTTGTAAGACCCTGTCTTAAAATAAAACATAAAATGGACTGGAGAGGCAGCTCAGTGGTAGAACACTCGCCCAGCATGTGCAGTGCCCTAGATCTGATCCCTAATATTTCATGGATGGAAAAGGAAAGTAAACCTCTAAGAGTAGCTCTGTTTCATTCTCTCCATCCACTGACAGCAGGGAGTAGGCTCTGAGAGGATGGAGAAACTTGAGGCTTTGTGATGGGCAGACCTTGTCCCCGGCCAAGTGTGGGAACTGGAGACTGCTGCTGACCTACATCACACTAATGAGGAGGGAAAGACGTGGAAATGCTAAGGCTGTGAACGTCAATAGCCACCCTCGACAACCGTGGTCCATTCTAGCATGTACTTGCCCAGTGAATATCCTGACTGGGTAGGAAGAACTATGCCATTCTTACATCCCCAGAGCCCGTACAGTGCTTGGCACAGGGGAGGTCCTCACAAAGTAATCATAAATAAGCAAATGGAAGTGAAGGGAAAAGTTAGGAAAACAATGTCCTTCATAATGGAATCAAGAAAATTGAAGTACTTTGGAATTAACCCAGACAAGGAAGTGAGAGCCCTCTGCATTGAAAACTATAGTACTCTGAAAAAGGAGATTGAAGAGGGTATCGGAAAATAGAAAGGCATTTCCTATTCCTGCTTAGGCACAGCCAGTACAGTCAACACGACCGTATGATAAAAACTGTTATATAGATTTAATGTAATTCCCATCAAAATACCAATAATAGTCCCTTACAGAGCTGAAGAAAGTTGTCCTACATTTCATATAGGACCAGAAGAGATTTAGAATGCCAAAAACAATTTGGAGCAACAAAATCAAAGCAGGGAGCATCACAATTTCAGATTATAAATTATACTATAAAGCTACAGTGATAAAAACAGCATAGTTTTGCCAAGGAAAACAGACTGGTCAATGAAACAGAGTAAAAGATACAGAAACAACTTCAAGAACATTCAGCTATATGATTTTTGACAAAGGGGCCAGATCCCTTTGCTGTAGGAAAGACAACCTCTTTAACAAAGAGAAAAAATTGATTAATCACAGGCCAAAGGTTGAGTTTATATCTCTTACCTCATGCTAAACTAAAATAAAAATTGATGAAAGTTCTAAACATTAGAATAGAAATAATCTTCTGGAAGACAAAATAGGTAAAACTCTTAAAGATTTAGGTATAGCCAAATACTTTCTGAACAGAATATCTGTTGCCCAATAAATAATACCAAGAATCAACAAATGGGGTTATATCACACTAAAAAGCTTTTACATAGCAAAAGAAACCAGTAGCAGACTAAAGAGACAACTTAAAGAATGGGAAAAAAAAGTTTCACCATCTACTTCTCAAAGGATTAATATCTAGAATATATAAAGAACTCAACTAGGCAGGAGAATTACTGCAAATTCAAGGTCATTCAGGTCTACATAGTGAGTTTAAGGTTAGCCTGTTCTACATAGCAAGACCCTGTTCAGCACCCCCTACAAAAAGAACTCAAAAAAATTAAACAATGGCTACCAATGAGAAATCAACCAGTAACAAATACTGGTGAGGCTCTGGGGAGAAGTGAACCCTTCTTCACTGTTGGTGGGAATGTAAATTGATACAACCAGTATGGAAATCAGTGTCAAGATTCTTCAAAAAACTAAAACTAGAGGTTCCATTTGACCTAGCTAAGTCTTTTCTAGTTATCTTCTCAAAAGAGCTAAGACATCATACCACACTGAGTATGCATACCCATGTTTCTCAGAGTGCAATTCGTAACAGCCAGATCTATAGCCATGTGTCCAGCAGCAGATGAATGGATAAGAATGTAGCATTTATACATAATCCATTACTACTTTGCCATAAAGAAAGATAAACATGAGCCATTTATGGGAAAACGGATGCACCTTCGGTCCACAATGCTAAGTGAAGTAACTCAGGCATACAAGTTTAAATAATATCACATGGTTTCTCTAAATGAAAATCTGTGTGTGTGTGTGTGTGTGTGTATGTTATGAAATAAAAAATAAGAGGGTAAAGGAGGAATCATAATCCAGGGCAGACAATTTATTTAAAAGTTCACCTTGACTGTACAATAGTCTCCCGTGTTTTATATTCATTGGCCTGTTGGTCTGGTTCTCAACCTGTATGTATGATAATTAAGTGCATGAGGTCTTTTAAGATAAATAAATGAATCCAATGCTGGAAAAATAAATGAGGAGTGGAGGGAGGAGTGAAAAAGAAGGGAAATGAAATATGTTAGTGCAGTGAATGTAATTATTATGTATAGCAAACATATACTAATAAAAGCCAAACCTAAAAATTAAAAAGAAAAGCCCCTAAAGAAAACAGACAAGACTTTCTATCAGGAATCTGAAATGCAAAACTAAATCGCAGTGGCTGGGTCCCTGGTTAAAAGCAACTCTTGAAAACAACATATAACAATTTTAAGTTTTCTTTAAATTGACAAAGAAAAACTTTGTATGTTTAAGGGATACAATAAACTGCTCTGAGGTGCGCAATCATTTTTTCCTTTGGTCTTTATTGGTAAGAGCATCCTTCAGTCATTGTGAAAGGCAGGGAGGAAATGCTTCTCTCAGCCTAAGGAAGTCCTTTGTTGACAAACAAGCAGTGTCCTTCTTCGCCTCCCCTCAGGGGTCACTCCAAGGAACTGCTCTCCTCAGTCCTTTCTTCCGTCAGTTGAAAACATCTGTGAGGCTGGAAACTGCCAAACCCTAGAGGCGCCCAAGGTTCTGTGTCCAGGTCGCAGTCACCATTGTGACCTCCCCAGTGGAGCAGAATCCAGCTACTGAGGTCACAGGGAATGACTGCTTCTTACTGTGGGGATTTCTTTGGATCTTTTCCTCATACTTTCATAACTCAGTCATTAAACACCTATGGCAACATAGTGGTAATTAATTAATCACATCAAATTGCTTTTAGAACATTGCTTACCACAAAACCCCTTTGTCTTTGCCTGGCTAGGCTCGTTTCCTGCTGCTGTGGGGCTCGGAGTGATGGGGAGGCAAAGAACTGGGGCAGGCACTGGGGAGCAAGAACGCAGGGCCGCTAAGACTGACTTCACTCTACTTCTTTACTAGCTTTGTGGCTCTGGGCCAGAGCTTGTCTTTACTGAGTCTCACATTCTTAATCTCAAAACAGAGGGGGTGGGGTGGGCTAAGGAGGTTGGAGAACAAATCCTGAGAATTTTGTCAGTAGATGAGAAAATGCTTGGCCGCTACACACTACCTGTCAGTATCACACCAAGCCCAGAGCCATTCCCAGCAGGGAGAGCTGAGGGAGTGGGGCAGACCGCTCTTGCGTTCTGTCCTGGGTTGCTCAGTGCAGGGAAAAGAGCTGTGGTGTTCAGTTTCCCTGGTTCAAGACCATTTCTTACATGATAGTAGCAAAAAGATTCACATTGCTCAAACTTCCTTTTGGTACCCAAAATGCAGTGGGGAGGACATTCCTCTCTCTAGCCATGGGTTGACAGCCATTCACATGGGGCCACCTCACTGTCTTCTTTGCCTCCCGTGAGACTGGCCTGTCTCTAGCAGAGTCCCACTGCGCCAAG
The DNA here is from genome assembly GCA_004027455.1 of Hydrochoerus hydrochaeris. Classification (NCBI taxonomy): domain Eukaryota; kingdom Metazoa; phylum Chordata; class Mammalia; order Rodentia; family Hydrochaeridae; genus Hydrochoerus; species Hydrochoerus hydrochaeris. Next base: position 40,725 of record PVLA01009219.1, read on the forward strand.
TCCTTGGGGAAGGGCCCAGAGGCCACCGGTACTTATGGTGCACCCTCATCTCCTTAAAAGAGCTAAAAATATTTTCAAAGTCCGAAAGGTTGTTGTAACCAACGAGCATGAGCTGCTTTCCTGTCCTGAAAAATCCAGAGAGCAGACCAGGTAGAAAGAGAGGCCTGCAGTGATCCGCAGGCTGAGGGGTGAGCCTGTCCCTGATGCTCCAGCGCCTGAGGACCAAACATTGACAGGACCCTTGCCCTGCAAAGCAATTCTGGAGATGGATGTGTCATACAACTTTGCTGACCCCAGTAGAGCAGCCCTACGACACCATGAAACACCGTGACACTTGGTGACAAAGGTGTTTTGAAAATGCCAGGCCAATGCCATGATAGACAGGCCTCCACGGCAGACCCGAAAGGCAGGTTACTCAGGGCTGGTCTCTCCCTGGAGCTTCAGCATGGTGACTGTCTCGGACATCCTGGGTCTGTGTGCACCATCTCCACGGCCGTGGGGCGGAGCTCTAAGGAGCACAGAGTGTGGGTTGGTCTCGTGTCCCTGGGTCACTGCCCACGGCTTCCCAGCCAACCTAGTTGCCAGCTGTTCTCATAAATCTACAGCTGAGAGCTTGAGGTGTCTTTTGCAAAATCAGACCTGTTACAAAATCTAGAAAGAAAAATTCTAAAAACTAGGGTTGACACACGCAATCTTATTATTATATCCTATATTAAAATTATTGAAGATCAGACAAGATTATCAATCCTGATACTTAAGTTTATATTTTCACAATGAAGGCACTCTAAATTGTTTTAAGGAGGCATACCAGAGTAAAATATTTCTTAGACATTTTTACAGATCAGGAACCTCACTTTGAACTTTTCATTTTGCCACATTTAATTATACAAATAAATCGTAGTATAAATGCTGTTCTTCAGGGCTTAATATCCGTCAATCTTCTGCTAATCTTTCTATGTGTATGGTGGAGTCTGTTAATTCTCACAGTAATTCTGTAAGATGGTTACTGCTGTTATCTCCACTTTTTAAGTAAGAATTAAAGGCACAGGGAAGTTAAGTAACTCGTCCAAGTTGACCCAGGAAGTCTAGAGATGGGATTTTCACGCAGGACTCTGACTTCCGGGTGGGATCCCCACCTTCGCTAAGGAGGATTGGTCCTGTCACAAACATGGCTCAGTGGTACAGCTCAGCGCGCCCGAGGCACTGAGATCCCAGCAGCACAGACAAAAGCAACACTACAAACACTCACCGCGACCTGTGAGGGAGGTGAATGACCTCGGACTGGCCCCAGACTCATGCACCCGGGTTGCTCTCTTTTTCTGGACATTGTGCCCAAAGTGAAGGTGAGAGGTTGTGATTTTAATAATGCGTGGCTGAGTGAGGAGAGGTGTGCGGAAGTACTTTTTACTTTAATTATCCAAGAGAAATTTAGCCCTGAACAACTAAGTCAGCGCAGAGCCACCTCAGATTCAAACCCATGGCTTCTGCTTGGTGAGCCTGTGGCATCTGCCCTTCCTCACCCTGGGAGCTCCCGTCTACACCCTGGGCACTGCAGAATCTGCCTTATCCTATTCAGATTTTCAAGACGACTCTTCCATCCTCTGAGTACTTCTCAAGGGCGAGGTAAGGCCTATGGGGTGGGCACTGATTTTTTCTTCTAGACACTCTAGGCCCCTACTGTTGGTAATAAATAGAAGCCCCCGGGAAATGTTTGTCAGATATGCTAACATATGAGGAAATGAAGGTCACCTCACAGTCATGTCTTTATTTCTTCTCTAGAACAACTTTTTATTTATTTTTCATAATAGTGAAATCACTGATGTGATGATCATTTTTACTCTGTCACTGGAACTTTGGCTTGAGAAAAATACGCTTCTTCGTCCAGCAATCTTGTGGATTAATTTGTTTTGTCATGAAGGCCCAAGAGCCATCTGCTACTCACTCAGCTGCAGGAACTGTTTACTCATTCTTTCGCCCACTCATCTGTTTTGTGTTTCCTTTGGTCCCTTCCTCACTTAAGATAAACAAAAACCTGTCAGCGTGTGACGGAAGCCAAGCCTCTGGGCTCTCTAGGGCTGAGGAAAAGGTATTTGTCATGGAAAGAGAAGCAGAGAACGGAGCGAGGGAAGAAAACACACTTCTTACTATACGTAAAACACAGAGGGGCATTTTGTTTCACCAGACTGGAGTCTTTTCGTTGTGTCTGACTTTAAAAGTATCCTTTAAATTGAAATACAAACAACAACAACATAAAAAACAGTAGGAGTGTGACATGGAACCAGTCCAACCATGCAAGCATTTCCAACACTATGGCTAGTTTTCCTATAATTTGTAGAATTTCTCATCATTTTATCTAAGCAAAAGTGTTTTGGTTCTCTAGCTTGGGTAACATGCTAAGAGAAATGTGTGGATTTCCCAAAGGAAAGAGATACCATTTTCCTACCAATCCAGACACTTTGGGTAAAGGTTGTTAACAATTCCTCACTACCTCGTACTAACAGTGATTTTGAATCAGCACCCCCCAACCGAATGGCAGAAAGCACGAAACAAACTGACTTAATCAAAGTGAATTGTCCCGTATATGCGAGGTCCAGAGGCATGGTAGAGTCCAGAGAAGCTTCTAGCAGGACGTACAAGGTTTCTTGGACCAGATCTCTCCTGCCACCCTCTGTGTGGGATTTTATTTCCATCAACTGTATTCCGAAAAGACATGAAGATTGAGACTTTAGAAATATGGTGACAGGTAACCTACAGCGGTCAGAATTACTTGTCTTTTGCTCCCTACACTTCTTCAAATATCTCACCATTTCTCATTGACTTTGATGATGACACATGCTCATTCTCCAGCTCATCACCAAGGGCACAAGGAAGCCACGACTCGGAATCCTAAACCTGTGTCTGAGCCTAATGGAATCACTCGTGTGGATCCTAAGAAGAAAATCTGTAGCTAAGAACCCAAGAAGGGAAAACAGATGCTAAAACTACAGAAAATTATTTAACTGTTTTCTTTTTAATTTTACCTGATGACACCATGATCAGAACAATGGATATTATAGGATCTGATTTTGTAAAAAGTAAATACATTCATTTTATGTAAAAGACAAATGTGTTTCTCTTTTACATAAACCAGAGCCATTTTGAAAGCTTTTGGATGTTTGTCATTGAGTATCAGGATGGTATATAGAGCTGAGTGTAATTTTATATGATATTGAAAAACACGTGCTAAACTTACACAGTCATTTCCCCAAGGTACAAAAACAGGATGAACCGCTGGGAACCACAATCAGTACTGTAAGTATAAACAGAATTAAGAATTTTTCTATCTATATCTATATTGCAAATTTATTTAACAACACTAATGGGTGAATATAATCTGATTTTAAAATGGTAAGTTCAGAGAACTATATTTTGATCTACAAATTTGATATTTATTATGTCTGATGTCCAGGGAATAATTAGAATCTTAATCATTCCAATATTCCTTGCATGCAATAATTGAACAAAGTGGGAAGGGAACAAAGTGGGAAGGTCCCCGCCTACGAAAATGACGAGAGTAAGATGAACACAGATGGGAAAGATGCACTTAATAAATACTGTGAAAATTGTCATTTTAGAAGCAGGTAGAGTGAAACAGCTTCTCTCAGGCCATGAGTCAAGAGGGACTTCCCAGGAGGCATATATCTCACCATTTTCCTATCAATCCAGATACACTGGGAAAGATTGGGAAAAGATCTCTGGAAAAACCTGGAAGAGTGAAAGAAAGAAAAAGAAAGAAAGAAAGAAAGAAAGAAAGAAAGAAAGAAAGAAAGAAAGAAAGAAAGAGAGAGAGAGAGAGAAAGAGAGAGAATAATGGAAAAAATGCAGAAATTGTTGCATTAAAACAGCACATCCTTCAGGCCACAAGTTTCCCCAGTGACCTGCTTGTTCTCGGTAAATACCATTTCCTAGCAAGACATTCAGCTATGAACTCATTAGTGGATTAATATTTGGTGAGTATAGAACTCCCATGATGCAGTCACCTGTAAAATACTCCCCCTCTGAATCCATGAATTTACTGAAGTATATTTTATTTTATTTTTATTTAAAGAGAAAAAAAAAACAGAAAAGGGGTAGAAATATTACAGAATTTCAAAAAATAGATAAACAGTAAGAAATCACTAGTTGATAAATTACATATTGTCCTTTTAGAAATAGTTGTTCAAGTTGCAAAATTAAAGCATTCATAGTGGACATTCAAGCAGTAAGACTGCAAATAGGTCTGTTCAACAATCCAGCAAGAACTTAGAAATATGGTTATCAATCCTACACACTTAAATATACATGCAGTTACATCATTTATAACACTTCCTATTTTCTCTTTTTTACAATAGCAATTACACATTTTTAAAATTTTATTTAAAGAGAAAAAAAGCAAAACAGAAAAAAAGGGGTAGCAACAATACAGAATTCTAAAGGAAAAAAAGAAAAAAACACTAAGAAATCACTAGTTGATAAATTACATATTGTCATCTTGGATGTAGTTGTTCAGGTTAAAAAGTTAAAGGATACATAGTAGACATTCAAACAATGAGACTGCAAACAGATCTCAAAAATCCAACACAGATTTAGGAATATGGTCATCCATTTTACACACTCAAACATACATGTGGTTATATCCCTTAGAGCACTTGCTTTTCCTCTCTTTTTTACAATAGCAATTACACATTTTGGGTTTTATTACTCTTATAGTTCTTATTACTTTTTAGACTAGAGACACAATGTGATATTTATAAATATGATTATTTATTCCACGAATGAGTATAGTCTCAAGTTGTCTCCATTTACCTATGAAGGCCCCAAGATCATTCTTTTTTATAGCTGAGTAATATTCCAATGTATAAAAATACCACATCTTTTTCATCCACTCAGCAGTTGATGGGCATCTTGGCTGTTTCCAAGATTTAGCTATTAAAAATTGTGCTTCTATGAACATGTGTGCACCTATATCACTGTGATATGAACTTTTCAGTTCTTCTAGGAAAATACCCAGGATGGGAATAGCTGGATTGAATAAGGCTTCCAATCCTAGTCCTCTGAGAATTCTCCATGTAGATTTCCATAGTGGTTGCACCAGTCTACATTCCCACCAACAGTGAAGCAGTGTTCCTTTTCTCCCGCAGCCTCGCCAACATTTGTTATCAGTTGATTTCTTGATGGCAGCTATTCTTTCTGGAGTGAGGTGAAATATCAATGTTGTTTTAATTTGCATTTCTCAAATGACCAGTGATGATGAACATTTCTTCATGTATTTATTTGCCATTTGTATATCTTCCTCTGAGAACTGTGTGTTCATCTCAGGTGCCCATTTTTGGAGAGGGTCTTTGAATTTGGGGGGCTTGATGTTTTTCAATTCTCTATATGTTCTGGACATAAGTCCTTTGTCTGAGGGGTTGCTGGCTAAAATTCTTTTCCACTCTGTGGGTTTGCTTTTCACTCTGTTGGTGATTTCTTTTGAAGTACAGAAACTTTTCAATAATATGAGATCCCAGTTGTTGATTCTTTGAAGTGTTTCCCGTGCAGTTTGCGTTTTGTTCATGAATTCTCTGCCTACCCCTATGTCTCCAAGAAGTCTACCTACCTTGTCTTCCTGTAGATTTAGTGTTTCTGTTTTAATATTTAAGTCTTTGATCCATTTAGACTTTAGTTTTGTGCATGGTGATAGGCATGGATCTAGTTTCAGTCTTTGGCATGTGGAGAGCCAATTTTTCCCTCACCATTTATTAAAGAGGCTATCTTTCTTCCAGTGGACATATTTAGCCCCTTTGTCAAATATCAGGTGGCTGAGTGTCTTTGTAGTTATGCTTGCATCTTCTAATCTGTTCCACTGATCCTCAGGTCTATTTCTTTGCGAGTACCATGCTGATTTTATCACTGTGGCTTTATAGTACTGTTTCAAGTCAGGAACTGAGATACCTCTTGTCTTGCCTTTGTTGCCTAGAATTGCCTTTGCTATTCTAGGTTTCTTCTGTTTCTAAATGAATTTTAGAAGTGTTTTCTCTAGATCTGTGAGGTATGTCAGTGATATTTTGATTGGGATTGCATTAAATCCGTATAAAAGTTTTGGGAGTATGGTCATTTTCACAATGTTAGTTCTTCCTAGCCAAGAGCAAGGAATATCTTTCCATTTTCTAATATCCTCTTCAATCTCCTTTTTCAGTGTAGTACAATTTCCAGCATACAGGTCTTTTACATTTTTAGTTAGGTTGATTTCAAAGTATTTCATTTTTAGATGCTATTGCAAAAGGTAATATTTCCATAATTTCTCTCTCGGTGAGTTTTTTGTTTGTGTACAGGAATGTTATTGATTTTTGAGCATTGACTTTGTATCCAGCTACACTGCTGAATTTGTTTATTACTTCTAGTAGTCTTTTATTGGAGTTTTTTGGATTTTCTATGTAGAGTATCATGTCATCTGCAAATAGTAATAATTTAACTTCTTCCTTTCCTATCTTTATTCCTTTTATTTCTCTCTTGTCTGATTGCCCTGGCTAGTGTGTCCAGAACTCTACTGAATAGGAGTGGTGATAGTGGACATCCTTGTCTTATTCCTGATTTTAAAGTGAAGGCTTTCAGTTTTTGTCCATTTAGTATAATATTGGCTGTTGGTTTTTCATAGATGGCCTTTATAAGGTTGAGGTAGACACTGTGTATTTCGAGTTTGTGAAGGGTTTTTATCAGAAACAAGTGTTGGACTTTATCAAAAGCTTTTTCTGCATCTAGTTAGATGACCATGTGGTTTTTGTTTTTGACTCTATTGATATAGTGTATTACATTTATTGATTTGCGTATGTTAAACCATCCCTGCATTCCTGGAATGAATCCCACTTGATCATGATCTATAATCTCCTTGACAATTTGCTGCATTCTATTTGCCAGTATTTTACTGAGAATCTTTGCATCGATGTTCATTAGTGAGACTGGCCTATAGTTCTCCTTTTTGGTTGGATCTTTCTCTGGTTTTGGTATCAGAGTAATACTTGCCTCCAGGAATAATTTAGGGAGGATTGCTTTCTTATCAATTTCATTGAAGAGTTTAAGGAGTACTGGCATCAAATCTTCTCTAAATTTCTTATAGAATTCAGCTGTGAATCCATCAGGACCTGGGTTTTTCTTTGTTGGCAGGTTTTTAATTACATTTTCAACTTCAATTGCTGATACTGGGTTGTTCAAAATTGCTGTATCTTCTTGGTTGAGCTTTGGTAGTTCATGTTTCTAGGAATCTGTCCATTTCCTCTGTGTTTTCCACTCTATGTGAGTAGAGATTTTCAAAGCAGGTATTCATGACCTTTTGAATTTCCATAGGATGTGTAGTAATTTCCCCCTTTTCAGTTCTTATTGTGTGAATTTGGGTTTTTTCTTTCTTTTTCTTGATAAGGTTAGCTAGGGGTTTGTCAATTTTGTTTATTCTCTCAAAAAAACATATTTTTGATTCACTAATTCTTTGTATTGCTTTTTAGTTTCAATTGTATTGATTTCTGCTCTAATCTTTACAATTTCCTTTCTTCTTTGAGCTTTGGGTTTAGCTTGCTCTTCTTTTTCTAGAAGCTTGAGATGGAGACTAGGTTGTTTATTTGTGCTTGTTCTGTTTTCTTGATATGACAATTTATTGCTATATATTTTCCTCTTAAGACCACTTTCATTGCATCCCACAGATTACAGTATGTTGTTTCTGAATTTTCATTGACTTGTAGGTATTGCTTTATTTCTTCTTTAATTTCATCTGTAGCCCACTGGTTGTTCAAAAGGTTGTTATTTAATATCCATGTATTTATGCAGGTTTTGCAATTTCTTTTGCCATTAATTTCTAATTTCAGTGTTCTTTGGTCAGATATTATGCATGGGATGATTTTAATACCTTCGCAGTTACTTAAGAATGTTTTATGGGATAATATATGGTCTATTTTGGAGAATGTCTCATGCACAGCTGAGAAGAATGTGTATTCTGATCTGGTTTGGTGAAACACTCTGTAAACATCTACTAAGTTCAATTGTTCACAGGTATTATTCAGTTCTGTTATTTCTTTGCTGACTTTTTGTCTAGTTGATTTAGCTCTTTGTGACAATGGTCTGTTAAGATCCCCTGTTGTAATTGTGTTCTTATGTATTTGGTTTTTCATGTCCCTTAGTATCTATTTTATATAGTTGAGTGCTCCTGTATTTGGTGCATATATATTTATGATTGTTAGTTATTCCTCTTGAATTTTTCCACTAACAAGTATGTAGTGACCTTCTTTATCTCTTTTAATCATTTTAGGTTTGAAGTTCACATTGTCTGAAAAAAGAATAATTACCCTGCTTTTTTCTGGGTTCCTGTTGCATGGAATACTGTTTTCCATCCTTTGATTTTTAATCTATGAGTTTCCTTTTGGGTCAGATGTGTTTCTTGTCTACAGCATATTGTGGGATCCAGTTTCTTGATCCATTCTGTTAATCTACTTCTTTTGATAGGAGAATTGAGGCCATTTACATTTATGGATATCACTGACATGTACAGGCTCAACTTTGCCATATTCCAGTTGTTTGCTTTCTGCTTTTCCCCTTATTTAATTGCTTGTCCTACCTGGTGGTTTCTTTCTGTTGTTTTCTGGGGATTGTGGTCATTTTTATCTCTATCTAGTATGTCTTTCAGTACTCTTTTTAGGGTTGGTTTGGTGAACATGAATTTCTTCAGTTGTTCTTTGTCATGGAAGTATCTTATTTCTCCATTAAATTTGAATAACATTTTTGCTGGGTACATCAGTCTTGGTTGAAAGTTGTTTTCTTTCAGGGCTTGAAATACCTCACTCCAATCTCTTCTTGACTTTAGGGTTTGTGTTGAAAAGTCTGCTGTGATTCTAATGGGCTTTCCTTGATAAGAGAGTTGTGTCTTTTCTCTAACAGCTTTTAATATTGTTTTTATGCTATATGTCTGAGATCTTATTCATTATGTGGCTGAGTGTGGATTTATGTTGATTGTGACTGTTTGGCATTCTATATGCCTCACTTATATGCATATCAGTTTCTTTCCCCATGTTTGGGAAATTTTCTGCTATTACTTTTGTAAATACTTTATGTCTGTCATTTTTATGGACTCCTGCATCTTTGCTAATACCCATTAATCTTATACTGTTGCTCTTGGCATCGTCATGAAGCTTTTGGATTGTCATTTCATGCTGCTTTGTTATTTTTAAAAGTTCTATCCTTTCCTGATCACTAATTGCGATCTTGTCCTCAAGGTCCAAAATCCTATCCTCAGCTTCATTTAGGCGGTTTTGCACGCTTTCAATAGAATTTTTTGTTTCTTGGATGTCTCTTTGAGTTTCTTTCATGAATTCTGCTTGTTTTGTATATTGTTCATTCAAGGTTTCAAGGGCTGGGGATTTAGCTCAGCGGCATAAGCACCTGCCTTACAAGTGTGCGGTCATGAGCTCGATCCCCAGTACTGATAAAAAACCAAAACCAAAAAAAAAAAAAAAACACCATTCAAGGTTTCAATCAGTTTCTCATGTTCTTGTATGTTTTTCTCTATTTCTTCTTTAGCTGCATTCAACAACTGCTTTACTAAGGTTGTTATTTCTATCTTTACATGGGAGAGTACTTCTAATTTGTTTTCTTCTATTGCATAATGGAGTTGTTTTTTTTTTATTTCATTCACTATCTTTTCATAGATTCCTGGTGTGTTACTTTTGGGCTCTTCTATTTCAGTGTCTCCTGTACTTGTTCCTGGTGGACTAGATATTTGAGACTGCATTTTGCTTTTTCATTTTGCCATTTTCACCCTGCCTGATGTTTTCTGTGTGTAGGAGGGGGTCACCTACTCTCTTTTCAGAGGTCTTACAGTTAATTGGAGGGGGCTTTACTACTGGCCTTATTTACCACTGTACACCTCTATTTTAGGGGCATACTCTCCACACTGACACAGTTGATCCACTGTAGTTCAAGTTTTGCCAACTGGGAGCAAAGTTCCAAGTTTTTTCACACTGACTGGAGCCTGCGGAGGTCTTCTGATGTTCCCAGTGAAAGGGCGGGCCAGCAGAAGCAGTCCAAGGCCCTGAGGTATATTTTAGATCTAAATCATAACAGTTTTACTATAGGAAAAAGTAAAACTGGGAATTTAGCATAAACATATTGTTCCAGAAATTATCTAAAAAAAACCAATAGTAGTACAAAAAATAAGTTTGTCCATTGTATGTAAAAGAATTGCATTTTTTCTCAGCACTAACACTCAACACTTGCTATAATTGAATGCTTCTGTTTTGTAGCTCAAATATTAATGTAGACTCAAAATGAACCCTGTATAAAATGTTTTGTTTGAATGGTCCCTTTGGACATACACTTAAGAAGGGTCTGATTTGAAAAGTCTGCAAATCTTTCTCAATTGAAGAAACAAAAACCTTTTAATTACTACTAATAAACTCACTCTAATAAAAATGACATTTAAATACATATCATCTTGTTAAATACACATGAAATTAGGGTAGAGAATCACCAGTACCCAAGAGAATAACACAATGTGGCTCCCCACTGAAGGCAGAGATGATAAGACTCAAAAGCCTCCATGGACTTAGCAAGTTTCACACATGACTGTCAGCTGGGAATGAGAGAAGCCTCTATGGTGGGACTGCTGAAGAACTCAGCCAAGAAGTCACTAACTCAGCTCCAAGAGATGTGACTCCACAGCAATGTGGCCTGGTTTCCAGGTCCATTCTTTTTAGAAATGCTACCTGTAAGATTTTTATGTGAAGTGTTTTTTTTTTTCTTATTCATGCTAATAAGCACAGGCCCTGTGCAGATTGAACACCTCTGATCAGAAAGTTTAAAATTTGAAATGTTCTAAAATCTGAATGCTTTTAAGCACAGACCTGACACCACAGGAGGAAGATGGGTCATGGTCAAAATGTAGGCACACTAAAAATACTGTAGAAAATTCTATTCTGGTAATGGATATAAAGTTCATATGAAATATAAATGAATTTTGTGCTTAAGCATAGATCACATCCCCATATATCTAATTTTATATATACAAATAATACAAAAATTTAAAAATCTGAATTCAAACTGTACAGGCCCCAAACATTTTGGATAAAGGCTATTCAAACCACACTGCTATTCTTTGCAGCATAAAAGATAAAAGATTGGATAATGTAGAAAGTTAAGAAGTTCCTCTCAAAATTTAACTTAAAATAAGAGGATCAATTTTCTTAGATTATTGTATGCAAATTACTAAGATAAAATATGTTAAAAAACATCTTGTATTCCTTATCCTCTTTTAAGTTTTATATTCTATTATCTTCAGAGAAGCATTCTAAAATACAGTATTTTGCAAAATTAAGCAAATGGAGATTCCATCTTGGCAATCATTTCCCAGTCAATTGCTCCTCAGGCGTCCAGCAGCATCACGTAAAAAGAATGAACAAATTGCACACCACTGTGATGATTTTCAAATGTCACCATAGAGATTTATTCACTACACTGATTCCTTGAGAGAGATAAGAGGAACAAAGGAAATTAAATGAACACCTCCTCAGTTACATTACTAGGGCATATGTTAATTACTAATTCAACAAGGACTTTTAGAGTAGTGACTTCTATATTTTCCAACATTCAAAACTTATAAAGACAGTTTAAGGACTATCATAGGAGAAAGACACTTCTTTTTGGTGACTCTATTAAGAAGATCAACCTGATTCTAAGTAGTTCCTCCCTCTAGCACCCATGTTTATAGCAGCATAATTTGTAATAGTTAAATCCTGGAAACAAACCAAATGCCCATGAACAGATAAATGGATAAAAAAGATGTAGATTTTCATACAGTGGAGTACTCCTTAGTCATAAAGAAGGATAAACTTGAGATTTTCATAGATAAATGGATGCAACTCGAGACGATACTCATATATGAAATAAGTCAGACATGCATATTTAAACATTAGATTGTCACCCTGGTGTGAAAAATTAAAAGAATAAATAAGGTCTAAATTTTACATTATATATTGTTAAATGGAAAGAAATTGTTTGAAAGGAAAACATAAATAGGATAGGGGAAAGGACGGAAGGGGAAAGGGAGATAAAATGCAAGCTAGTTATACTAATAGTGTCTCTTAGTTCTTAAAAAGTAAGGTTTGGGCCAGGGCTTTACCTCAGAGGCACAAGTGCCTGCCTGGCAAGAGCAAGATCACGAGTTTAATCCTAGGTACAAAAAAAAAAAAAAAAAACTTTTGTGCTAACATCAGCTGGAGAATTTTTATGCCCATATCTTATACTCGGAGTAACTACTTTAAAAATATTAATATGCAATGTGTTAACTATTGTTATTCTATCATCTTGTGATTTTTTTTTACCTTTTTTTACATAAAATTTAAAAAGTGAAAAATAATTAGAGAAAAAGAAGAAATCAAAGAAATTAAAAGGACAAAATGAACTAAAAGTTTCGGAAAGTATGTGTATAATGAAATGAAGGAAAACTCTTACCTCAAATTTAATAAGAGTTTTTGGGATATTGAAAAAAAATGTTTAAAAGTCATTACTCTGTATACACAAGGGTATAGGACCTCTAGGACCCCTCATAGAGAGATTCTGCTGACCCTTATCTCTTTTGTATAAAATGGTGCAATATTTGCATACAATCCATACAATAATCCCATATGTTTTAGGTAATCTCTAAAATACTGAATATGTCTAATGTAATGTCAATACTATAAAATAGCTGTTATAGTATATCATTTAGGGAATCATGCCAAGAAAAAAGTCATATTTAGTTCTGATGCAATTTTTCAAATATTTCTGATCCATGGTTGGTTGAACCCTTAATGTGAAACCCATCAATATGGAAGCTGGATCAGCGCACACACACACACACACACACACACAAATCCAGTATACAGTGTGTGTGTGTGTGTGTGTAGATAGACACATAGATGATTGACTGATAGATAGATAGATAGATAGATAGATAGATAGATAGATAGATAGATTGTTGAGTTTTTAGCCATGGCCCTGCTCTAATTCTTTAAATGAGAGTGCATATCCTCACAGTTTGCTGGCTTTCAGTAGCAATAAAAGTGATGCTGAGAGTACTCTGTACCCTAGAGCAGCAAGCATCTCCTGTCCCAGGAGCTCTCCCCAGCTCAACTTCAGAAAATGGTCAAGTCTAAGTCCCTCTGTTGAAGACACTCCAAGTTCTAAAGGAGCAGATCCTCAGGACTTCTGGGTCGGTCATTGGTCTCAGTTCCACAGGGCTTTCATTACCAAAGGAGCCCAGTGGGAGCGAAGCAGGCAATTTCCATGCAAATGGAGACTCACAGGATGTCAGGAAACTGAGTGGCCTTGCAGCAGCTTCCTGTAGGGACAGCCCAGAGGGAGGGACCCGGATGTGAGGGCTTGCTGGAGTTCCTTCATGTGTGTGTTTTGGCCTTGGCGAGTGAAGTTTATCTGAATGAAAGGGATGGAGGTTGGATGAGAAGTGTTTAGAGTCAAGAGGAGACTTAAAATTCACTGAAGGGGGAAAGAGAAATTCTGTACAGTATGTGCTATAGCTGTTACAGCTGTTTATCTCCTGTCAGGCTAGAAATAAAGGGTGCTCTGACCCAGGAAGGAGCAACTAGGAAAAAACCAACAGAAAGCTTGCACCAGCTGAAGGAAGAGACTGTAGGAAAGAGAGTCTTGCTAGGACAGTGAACATTTACAGGAAATTGTGTGCTTGATCCATGAGAAAATCATAAAGATGTCCAGGAGGAAAAAGACCAAAGAACATCAACCTTTAATCTTCCAGAATATCACAAATAGAAAATTTGACAACTAAAAACATAATAATTAGTACTAACATGAAAAGCTATTTCAGATGTTCTCCAACAAGTCAAAAATAAAATTTTCAAAAGCAGTTACGGTCGTATCTTTGACCGTAACACTTATTGAACCCATTTTGCCATTAACTACATTGATAATTTCTCATAATCAGTATCATTCTCAAGCTTTATATTTTCTACCAGAAAAATATTTGTCAGGAGACTAAAGGCAAAGAAAACCACTCAGCAGTGCTTTCTTTTATATGGAATGAAATTGCTTTCAGCTTGCTTCCTGCCTTTCCTCTGATTTATCTCCGAGATAATGGAAGTTGCTCCCCCATGACAGGGGAAACGTTCATTGCGGTTATCTGTTGGGGATCACCTGACAGCAGACAGACCTTGATGAAATGTGGTTTGTCAGGGCACCTCAGCCTCCATCAAGGCCCCTACAGACGGTATAGCGGCTCATGTGGTTATTGGACCATTTGTCTGGAAAACTTGGAGGGGAAGTTGCATTTGCAGATGATTTTCAAAGGCTAGGAGTGAGATTACTAATCAGTTCCGTAACTGTCAGGACAGCAGTAGCTAGCGCCTCTCCCTAAGCCACCCTCTCTTAAGTCTCCAAAAACTGTACGATAAAAAAATAAACTTATTTCAGACCTGTGTATGACTTGTTTTGGAATTTAGATTTATTATTTCTAAAAAGAGATAAACAGTTGCAAAGTATTTTTTTTTTTGACTTCCAGGCCAAGTCCTCCATCTAGATCTAGCTAACCCGTAATGTTTCTAGGGCAGGGCACATTCAGAAAATTGTGATTAGATGAAATTCTAGAGAAGCAAGACACGGCCAGGCACGGGAGAAAAAAGTAGGCAGGAAAATAAAGAAAGAAATGTACATCTGTGTCCCATGTGGCAGAAAGGCCCAGTAAGAAGTCAAAAATCTACAGTGGCAAACGTTCTCTTGGCACCTTCCCTCCCTTTCTCCATCTCTCTCCTCCTACTCTGGAATCTGTGCTTGAGGCTCCAGCCCCCCACAGCTCCAAGCTGCAACCTCACGTGGCCACGCTTGGCCCTGGCATACCTGGACACCATGTGTCCACATCCGTATGGACTTTCACTTTTCCCTAGTGTACTCTTGGTGAAATCCGACCTTCAGAGAATACTCCTGCGATTTCATGCCTCATCTTTGTGATCTCCCATTCACAGTCTTCATTCTTTTGATATAGCAAACAAATTCACAGACACACGCAGGATTTACAGACAGATTTCTTTTATATCAACAGGCATTGATTGGGATCATTCCCAAAATATCAGGCCTCCAACCCTGATGGTCTAGGGCTTTTATATAGTGCATAAGCAGAAAGTACAGAGGTGAGACAGCACAGCCTGGCAGCTTTTCTGATTAGCTAGCAGGGTGAGATCATCAGTTACAATGCTAAGTGAATGATCATGGAGCTTGTTACAATCAGCCATCCTGCAATGTTGGGTTACTCTCTCGTGGTTACAGGGGTCAAGAGAGTAATTACAGAACCATGAAGCAGTTACAGAGCTGGGCCACTTCAAAAAGGAACAAAGCTTTAGAAAGAACAATTTCTCTTATATATATTTTCCTTTTTACTTTCACTTTGAAAACAAGAGGCCAACCCTTAGCTCTTCTGAGTGACATAATGGATCTCAGGCCTGGAGCCCACTTCCTGTGGTTGGACTCTGTGGTGAGAAAACAATGTACTTTTTGCTTCTTATTGTAGTAAGCATCGTTGTTTTTGCAAATCTGGCCATTTTAATAGCATAGAACAAGATTTAAAAATCCTCAAAAATATATTTTTGATGATAGAGCAGAGACGTTTTTGGCATATAAAAACTGTATGACATTGCAATTAAACCACTTTCATGACTTTTTATATATTTATTTGTATAAAGTAACTTGGCAGATATATTTCTGAAAACAAAACATAGTTAATACTGAAAGTTATCTTTCTAGCAATGAGTAAAAGTTATAAATGCATATATCAAAAAATTGAAAGAAAATAGTTTCATTCATTTAATTTAAATGTATTTCTTATGACATTTCATATCTTGTTTGATAACTGTTTGTCAATTGTGTAGTTTTGCAATATTTGGAGATTCGAGGACAGTTTCATTCATTCATTCCACAAAGATTTACCTAACACGTGTCATGGCAACACCAAGCTCTAGATGTTAACACTACACCCTGAATTATCCAATCAGCATTTCCGATCAAGCAAACGGAGGACAATGAAAATATAAGCAAGAAAAATACCTATATCTGAGCACTCTGAGGAGAATTAAAACAGGCCAGCAGGATAGGTGGGTCTCCCTTAAACAGAGAACGTCTCTCTGAAAAAGCTGATGTTCAAGTGAGCCCTGAAGGAGGCAAGAATCTCACTATGAGAGAAACAATGCTCAGGCCCAGGAACAGTATGTTAGTCAGCTCTGCCTCACCATAAAAAGAATAGCTACGATCATCAACTCATAAAGTAAAAAGGTTTATCTTGGTCCAGAGACTTTGGAAGGTTTTGTCTCTGATTGATTGACCCTGGTGCTCTCAGCCCACAGTGAGACGGCACGTAAGGGCAGGAGCTTGTGACAATCCAAGCAACTCAGTTCATGGCCAAGAAGCAGGAAGCCAAGGCAAAGCCAGGGTCCCACAGTCTTCAGCTGAGTGCACTCCCAGTGACCTCCCACCGGGCCTCATGCCTTACAAGTTGCACCACCTCCCGGTCACTACATGGGCCAAGGCTTTAACACGTGGCTTTGGTAGGGAGGGGACACATAGGAGCAAAAGCATAGCAGGCATCTCATGCAGCCCTAGGCAGATAGCAAGGGAGGTGGCCCTAAAGGGCATAAAAGCTGTGAGCTGAGAAGACTGGCCAGATGGGCAGGAGTAGTTCATGAAGGGCAAAAGGAGCAATGAAAGCACGTTGGATATTTTTCTAAGTGGGTGGATGGAACTGGAAGTATTTTAATCGTGTTAATAAATTTTTGTGTTATATGAAGAAGAAATAATGTATAAAAATGGATTATCATTCATTTCTCTGCTGGTAGATGCTGAGATGATATCCGGGTGTTCACTGCTGTGGACAGTGCTACTAAGACATTCCTTTTCTTTTTTCCTAGGCTCCGAACCGAGGGTCTGTCTGGGATTCCTCATAGGAGAACTGCGTCACTACGGGCATTTTCAGTTTGACGAGATTTAAATTGCCCTACAAGTTTTTTAACCAATTTATGCTCTTCTGAGCTGGAAACATGGAGAATTCTATTCTGAGATATTTTCCCTGCCACTGGATACCATAATTCCTTGAAGTAACATTCTGTTATTTTTATATTGTAGTTCCCTGAATAACAAGGCACGATTCCCTATTGCTTTCCCTTACAAAATTCATTTCTTTCTTTCAAAATGAATATTTTCCTACACTGATCCCCATCCTCACCTTAGGTGCCAAAGTACTTCATACCTGCTTTCAATACAGCACTCCCCATTGTAACCTCAGTCCCTGGTTGGTCTAACACCCCACACACACTGACACATGGGGACCTACAAAATGACTACTGTACTGTGTTTGCTCTAAGTCATCATTAAAGTTCAGGAAATACATATTGAACTTAATCTGTGTGCTAAATATTTACTTTGCTCTTATATTTTTATTCAATTTAGTTTTTATTACCTGCTGACCATTCTCAGTTACTATTTTGCTGTATTTTTCAATCATTCAAATAAACTTAGAGAAATTTGATTAGCCCAAAACTTGTATGTCTGCTTACTGAAATTATCTTCTTCAGTAGACTTTTGAAGGCAAATAGTTCAATTCTACTTAGTGGTATATAAATTTAATTACAAAGGGACATTTAATAGAATATAAGCAATGATCTTGAGAAATCATCATCTAAATCAATAAACCAAGAGTGATGGTATTGGTAAAAAAATTAATCAATTCTTTAAAATTGTATCTCTGTATATTCACCAACATTTTTGTAAATTTGGATTAATTTAAATCACAGGAAATGATATCTTAGAAAAAGTATTTAGTGATAATAGCTACCGGTTATTGAGCAGGGGCAATGGACTCTGAATGAGCTCTCGTCTTTTCCTTATAATATAACAACCGTGAGTGTTAGTACTGCTTTCAGCACCATTTCAGTTTTCTAGACTAGGAGAGAAAGTACACTGTGGCTAAGTGACTTGCTACAGGTCACGGAGCTGGGACTTCATCCCGATGTCTTTTCTCTGTAGTTCTTACCCCTATTTTCATGGCTCACCCTCTTAGGGATGAAACGTTTGATTACTGAACATGAGAAAGAAATTTCACCAACATTATTACCACATTCATCTTTTGCCTTTGCTTGGCTTTGCTTATGAATTAGACACACTGACTCAGTATCGGTGAGCTCTAAAGTGTGCACGGTGTCAGGGACTTGGCGAAATGCTAAGCCTTCTGGTGGCTTCTTCTGACTTGCCTTCTCAGAATACCATACGCTTTGACAGAACACATTTTATGCTTGGACTCTATTCTCAAATGATATCAGTTCTCCAGAATTTTTAAATATTTTTAAGTAACCTCTTCTGAAGGAGAAGTTGCATAGGAGTAGCAGTTCTTATATATGAGGGGCCACACCGTCAGCTAAGGAGCTATCAAGAATTTTCTCTATTGGACAGCAAGTAATTATAGCACATAAATTAGCAGAGTAGTTGTCCACAGGCAAGAAACATTGCTGGCGGGGGGCTTCGGGCATCAACACTTGGATGCCTATGAAAATGGAGAGGAGATTGTCAGAGGAAGAAAAGATAAGTTAATTTTTATTATTTATAAGGTTTCATAATGAAATATTTAGAGTACCTTTTCTGTCAGCTACTAGTTTCCTATAGAAAAAGAGTCCAAATTTGCTGAATTGAAATTAGCCTAATGCAAAATCTTAATAGTTGCATTCAGTTAATTTAAAATGTGATTATATGCCTGAATTCCTGGGCATTCATAATGCACACATGCACACACATGTGCACATATACTACTACAAACCCCAGTATTGCAAAAGTGAAGTCTTTTGATATCTGTGGCAGTCTAATATGTGCCTCCAACTTCTAAGGGTCACAGTATCTTCAGTTCACATGGTAACTGAGGGTATATACACTATGAATAGGCAGAGGTAACCAGTACTAATTGAGCCCTAGCAAGTCATATTTAGAAATTTTATAAATTCTATCTATTTTTATCTTCTAAAATGACAGGTAGAAAGACTTTAATATTTCCATTGCATTGGTTAAAAAGTATGAATCAAAAATGTTCATTTAAAATATTCTTTCTGATTTTAGATTGTTTTAATTTTTAATTTTAAATTGAAAAATTTTATTAATCTTATATATTATGGAGCACAGTGTGACATTTCAATGCATGCATACAATGGGAAATTATCAAATCAGAGTACCTGTATATCTATCACCTCAAATATTTACCATTTGTGAGAGAGCTGGCAACTTCTTCCCCCAACCTAAGGACCTCAGCAGGTCCAGCCCAGGGTTAGCCCTGCTCCATTTGAAGGACCCTGCATGGTTCTGTGAGAGCCCCTCCACCCCCACTGAAGCAGTAGAGCCCTGGCTGAAGTGCACCCTATGGATCTGGGGATCTGGGGACCTGGAAAGGTCAGGAACAGCAGTAACAATATGAGCCAAGGATTGGTTCACATCCATACTCCTAGACTAGCCATCCTGTAAAGAATCCAGGACTCACCAACTGGCCCCACAGGAGGAATTTATGTGACCGGCTCCTCCCCTACAATGTGAGACCTGGCAACAAGGTGAATCCCAGCCATGCAATAGGACTCTAAGCCACACACACAGTGGACGGTGAGGTTAATAAGGTTGAGAAGATCAAAATGTGAACCAAGTACTGAAAATGATAATACAAAAAAGCAAAATGCAATCTCAGACCTCCAGCCCATCTGGAACAAGTACAAGAGATATCAACACAGATGACATTAGAGGACACACACTTGAAATTTCAAAAAGATAGCAAGTGAAATAAAGAAACAAATCCACAAGGCTACAGAGGAAATCAAATCAGAAATAATCATTCAGGCAAAAAAGGAACAACTGTAATGAAGGAACTGCTGAGCATATAGCTAGAGAAACAAATTTTTAAAAAAATACAGGATCACAGGGAAATGACAGAAACCTTGAATGAGCAATATAGGAAAGAAATATAGTGCATGAAACAGATTCAAAGAGATATTCAGAGAGCTAAAAATTCTATGAAAGCTCACAAAACCACTTGAAAAAAAATGAAGATAGACTTTCTGACCTTGAAGGCAGGATCACATCTGGTAATCATGAAAGGAAAAATCTCTTAAAATTAACAAGGGACCATGAAATAACAATTCAATAGCTCCAAGATGATGCAAAGAAAAACAATATGATTGATAGACATCACTGAAAAAGCAAGTCAACACAAATGACATAAAATAACTATTTGCAGAAGTAAAAGCAGAAAATTTCCCAAGCATGGGAGCAGAATCTGACATACAGATGAGTGAGGCATATAGAACTCCAAACAGGCATAATCAAAATTAATCTAAACCCAGACATATAATAATCAACATTTCAGCAATTCAGCACAAACACAAAGTATTAATAGCTGCTACAGAAAAGAAACATCACCTATAAAGGAAAGCCATTAGAATCATGGCTTACTTCTCAACACAAACCATCAAGTCAAGAAGAGCTTGCAGAGAATTATTTCAAGTGCTGAAAGAAAACAACTTCCAACCAAGATTGATGCACCCTGTAAAAACTATCACTCACAATTAATGTAAAAATAAGATACTTTCATCACAAAGAACAACTGAGGAAATTCATGCCCACCAAACCACCCCTTGAACGAGTTCTGAAGGATATTCTACAAAGATAAAAATTACAGTTTCCAGCACAAAAACAGAAGTCACCAGGAAGTGCAAGCAATTGAACAGAGGGAAAAAGCAGGAAACCAACAACAGGAAAATAACATGACAAAGGTAAGCTGGTACATATCAGTTACAACCATCAAATTATATAGCCTCAATTCACCAATCAAAAAAATAGATAAGCAGAATGGATCAAGAAACCAGATCCAACAATATGCTGTATACAAGACACACATTTAATTAAAACAACAAAAAAAATAAATAGACTGAAAGTCAAAAGATACAAATCAATGCTCCATCCAACAGGAACCAAGAAAAAAGCAGAGGTAGTTATCCTGTTTGCAGACAATGTGACATTCAAATGGTCAAAAGAAATAAAGAAGGAAACTAGATACTTAGGGGGAAAATTCAAGAGAAAGAGCTAGCAATCATAAATATATATATGCAACAAATATGGAAGCGCCCAACTATGTAAGACCAATCTCAATCAAATAAACAATAATACAATTGTAATGGGGGATCTTAATTCTCCATTGTCACAAAAAGACAGACCAACTAGACAAAAGGTCAGCAAAAAATAACAAAATTGAATCACACATGTGAATGAAAAGATTTAATAAATGTTTACAGAGTGCTCCACCCAACAAAATCAGAATACACATTCTTCTCATTTGCATACAGAACATTCTCTAAAATAGACCATATACTTGCCCATAGAATATGATTTAATAACAAAGGAATTGAAATAACCCCATGCATATTATCTGATGATAGTGCAATGAAATTAGAAATTAATGACTAAAGAAACCATAAAACCTCCATAGACAGATGAAAATTAAATAACATCCTCCTGAATAACCAATGGGTCACAAATGAAATTAAGAAATTAAAGAGTATCTACAATCAAATGAAAATGCAGATGCAACATACCTGAACCTGTGGGATGAAATGAAAACAGTCCTAAAATGGAAATATATAGCAGTGAATTCTCACATCCAGAAAGCAGAATAAGCACAAATAACCTAATTCTGAACATCAAGCTTCTAGAAAAAGAAGAGCAAGTCAAACCCAAAGCTCATAGAAGAGAGGAAAATATAAAGATCAGAGGAGAAATTAATGCAATTGATACTAAGAAAACAATACAAAGAATTAATGAAGAGTTGGTTCTTTGAAAGAATAAAACATTGATAAACCCCTAGTCAATCTTATCAAGAAAAGGAAAGAAAAAAATGAAATGCATGCAAAGAGGAATGAAAAATGTGAAATCACTACAGAGCCTGTGGAAATTCAGAAGATCATCAATACCTACTCCAGAAAATTTTCCTTGCATAGAATAGAAAACACAGAAGAAATGGATTGATTCCTAGAAAGACATAAATAACCAAAGCTGAATTAAGAAGTTATAAAAAGTTTGAATAATTCAATATCAGTTAATGAAATTGAAGACATCATTAAAAACTTAGCAATAGGGCCAGGAATTTAGCTCAGTGGCATAAGCACCTGCCTGGCTAATGTGAGATCATGAGTTTGATTCCTGGTACCAAAAACAAATTAAAAAAAAAAAAAACTTACCAACAAAGAAAAGCCAAGGTCCTGATAGATTTATGGATGAATTCTACAAGAAATTTAGAGAAAATTTAATGGTAATACTCCTTAGACTCTTTAATGAAATTGAAAGGGAAGAAATTCACCCTAACTCATTCCTGGAAGCAAGTATTTCTCTGATACCAAAACCAGAGAAAGATCAAACCAAAAAAGAGAACTACAGAGTAGTCTCCCTGATAATGATGGATGTAAAAAACCTCAATAAAGTACTAGAAAACAGAATGCAGCAAATCGTCAAGAAGGTTATATACCAGGACCAAGTGGGATTTATCTCAGAACTGTAAGGATGATTCAATATATGCAAATCAATAAATGTAATATATCATATCAACAATATCAAAGACAAAAATCACATGATTATCTCAATATATGTAGAAAAAGCTTTTGAAAAAGACTAATGCACATTTATGATAAAAAACCCTAGAGAATATTGGAATAGATGGTCTCTGCCTCAAACTGATAAAAGCTATCTATGACAAGCCAACAGCCAATCTCATACCAACAAACAAAAACTGAAAGTTTTCACTCTAAAATCAGGAACAAGACAAGCATGTTCATTGTTGCCATTTCCACCCAAAATAGTTTTGGAAACATTAGCCAGAGAAATTAGAAAAAGGGAAAAAAAGGAATAAAGATAGGAAAGGAAGAAGCTAAATTATTATTATTTGCAGATGGCATGATACTCTGCATAGAAAATCCCCAAAACTCCACCAAAACACTTGTAGATTTAATATCCAAATTCAGTAGCATAGTGGAATACAAAGTCAACACCCAAGGTCAATAGCATTCCTGTATACAAATAACAAACCCACAGAGAGAGAAATTAGGGAAAGCACACTCTTCACAATAACATCCAAAAAAATGAAATACTGAGCAATCAACCTAAGAAAGGATGTAAAAGACCTGTGCAGTAAAATTACAGTAACCTAAAACAGGAGATTGAAAATATCAGAGAATTGAAAGACATTCCTTTCTCTTGGATAGGAAGAACTAACAGTAAAAATGGCACTACTCACAAAATTTTATACAGATTTAATGCAATCCTAATCAAAATACCATTGGCATGATTCACAGATCTAAGGAAAACATTCCTAAAATTCATTTGTAAAGAGAAGAGACCTGGAATAGCAAAGGCAACCCTAGGTAACAAAGGCAAGGCAGGGGCATCACAATCCCTGACTTGAAGTTACACTACAAAGTTACTGTGATAAGGTGAACATTGATTGTACTGGAAAAACAAAAAACAGGCCTGAAGATCATGGAATGCATAAGATGCAGACACAGCTATAAGGACACTCACTCACCTTATCTTTGACAAAAAGCCAAACATGGTCACTGGAAGAAAGGTAGCCTCTTGAATAAGTAGTGCTGAAAAAATTGGTTTTCCACATGCCAAAGACTAAAACTAGACCCATGTCTATCACCATGCACTAAACTAAAGTCAAAATGGATCAAAGATCTAAAATTAAATTATAAACACTAAATTTACTGGAAAAGAAGATATGTAGAAATCTTGAAGACATAGGGGTAGGCAGAGAGCTCATGAACAAAATTCAAACTGCACAGGAAGTACTTCAAAGAATCAACAACTGTAATCTCAACTTATTAAAAGATTTTTGCACATCAAAAGACATCACCAGTAGAGTGAAAAGACAGCCCAAAGAGGGAAAAATTTTAGCCAACTCTCCCTCAGACATAGGACTTCCATGTAGAACATATAAAGAATTTAAGAAGTCAGGCTACTTAAATTCAAAACCTCAATCCAAATATGGGCATCTGAGATAAATATGCAAAATTCTCAGATGAAGAAATACAAATGGAAAGTAAATATATGAAAAAGTGTCCAACATAACTGGTCATACAAGAAATGAAAATTTAAAAAACATTGAGATTTCATCATAATCCAGAAAAAAATGGCTACCATTAAGAAATCAACCAATAACAAATGCTCGTAGGGGCTGGGGAGAAAGGGACACTTCTACACAGTTGCTGCACGTGTTTACTGGTAAAACCACTGTGAAAATCAGTGTGGAGAATCCTCAAAAACTAGAGTTGGAGGTCCATTTAATCCAGCTATTCCCCTTCTGGATATTTTCCCAGAAGAATAGAAAACATCATACCACGGTGGTATGTGTGCACCCATGTTTATAGTAGCAAACTTTATAATAGCTAAACCTTGAAAGCAACTCAAATGCCCATTATCCATAGAATAGATAAAACAGGTATATAGTATTTTTATACAATGGAGTACTACTACTCAGCTATAAGAAGGGTAAACTCAAGGCTTTTATAGTTAAATGGATGCAAATTGAGACCACACTCATAAATGATATAAATCAGACTTGCATGTGTAAACATCGTGTTGTCCCCCTAGTATAAAAAGCTGAAAGAGTAAATAAGATCCAAAATGTATGGTCTCTATGGTGAAAGTGGAAAGAAACTGCTCAAAAAGAAAGAACAGCTGAGATGGGGAAAGAAGAAAAGGGAAAATATTATGTATATACATATATAAGCATATGTACATATATATTGCTTATATATACACAACTATATATACTTATCTATTATACTACTAATCTCTGTTAGCTCAGTGACAAAAAGGTTTGTGCTGTCACTGTGTGATCATTTCTTCATGTCTATATCTTATAATCTAAACAATTACTTTGAAGATAACATAACTAATATATTAGCCACTGATAATCTCCTATCATTTTGTTTTGAAATTCTGCATCAGCATCTACATTTTTTTGTTTTAAAATTTAAAAAAATCAATTATTACAGTAATCCAGTATGTTTACTCTTTTTCGTACTCATGTAGCAGACTTCCAAAGCAGCATACTTCATACAGAAAAGACGTTTGTTTGGTTCATGATTCTGGCAACTGGAAAGCTCCAACAGCACTGCACCAGTTTCCGGGGAGGGCTCCTTGGCCGCATCACAAGATGCGCGTCTCACGTGACGGGAGCGTGCAGAGGACTGGGAAGAACCAAGCCTGCTCTTTCCCGACAACCCACTCTGGTGGGTGGCGGCCCTCTCCTGGGAGGGCTGTATTCATCCCTTTACGGGGGCAGAGGGCCCTTCTGCCCATTCCCTCCTCTTTCTCCCCTCTCTCCTCTGCCTCCCTTTTCCAGTCCCTTTTTACTCTTCTTCCTCCTCCTTCCCTTCTTTCCTTTCTCCTCCTCCTCCTAACAGAAGCCAGGACACTGCACACACAAACCAAGAAGGCTTCCGCTGTATGCAAGACCCAAATTTCCACTGACTGGTGGTCATTTCAGTCTGCTTGCCCTGGAAACCAAGCTTCTAGCATGTGAACCTTCTAAGAACACATATCACAGGAAGTGCTAACTGGGAAGTGACTTGCCCTTCAGTATTTTGCACTTTCCCATTTTAAAAAAACGTAATTAGTTAAAAATATATATATACATATATCCATTAAAAATGATTTGTTGTTTTTAACTGAGTTTCTGAGACTTTAAGAGTTCTGCTAATATTTATCTACTTAACTTGATTATAAAGAGAGAATTGTCTTTTATTATTTTACTTTCCTAGTATATGTTTGCAGTTTAAATTCTTCTTAAGGAGTAGGTACCTGTATTTCTTTTCTTAATCCCCTACCCTCCTCCCTCTCTTCCTCTGCCTCTAAATCCCCTGCTCCCATTTTCATTCTTGTTACTATTGTTAGCTCATGTTTATGACATAATTTTTACATCCCTTAAGGTTTTAGGTTCATGTACATGGCATCTCATCTTTTTTGAACTTCCTCCTCCCTTCTGCCCTTTCTGTCAGTCTCCTGGACCAATTCATATTTGCAAGAGGTCTGTCCTCTTTTTCCTTCTATTCATCCACTATTATGCTTTTTGTACTTTGCTTTACTCAAACGAGAAATACCATGTGATATTTAAGCTTGTGTATCTGACCTATTTCATTCAACATATTTTCCTGCTGTACCCATTTCCTACAAATGTCTTGAATTTACCCTTCTTTATAGTTGAATTGTGTCCCATTATGTGCAAGTATCATATTTTCTTTATTTATACATCTATTGCTGGGCGTGCCAGCTGCTTGAGAATTTAGCTATTATGAATTGTGCTGCTATCAGCATTGGTATGCATGTATCATTACAGCACGATATCTCTAGCTCTTTGGAGAAGATGTCTAGAAGGGGAATAGCTGGGTCATACGGAATTTCTGTCTTCAGTTCTTTGAGAACTCTCCATGCTGCTTTCCATAATAGTTTTGCTAGTTCACATTCCCACCAACAGTGTAAGAGGGTTTCTTTTTCATTGCAGCCATACCAATATTTGTTATTCTTTGACTTCTTGATGATTCCTAGTCATTCTGGTGTAAAATGATATCTTAGTGCTCTTTTAATTTGTATTTCTCTTATAGCCAGAAATGCTGAATATTTCTTCATCTGTTTTTTGGCCATTTGTATTTCTTCTTCTGTGAAGTGTCAATTCATTTTGCTTACCCGTTACATTATTCGGTCTTTTATGTTAGGTGTTCTAATTTTTTTAGTTCTTTATATGTTTCAGATATAGTTCTCTACTTGAAGAATAGCTGGTAAAAATTCTTTTGAAGGTTATAATCGTCACTCTATTAATTGATTTCTTTGCTGCACAGAAAGTCTTTAATTTAATGTCATACCATTTGTTGATTCTTGCCATTATTTCTTTTGTAATTTGGGTTCTATTTAAAAAGTCCTTACCTACATCTATTACTTCAAGAATTTTGTTTATCTTCACTAGGTTCACTATGTCTGTCTTAATGTTTAGATCTTCTATCTGTTTTGATTTGAGTTTAGTACATGGTGAGAGACATGGATCTCTCCTTATTCAGTCTTCTAGTGGTTTATGTGAGCCTTTTCTGTTTTCCTAATGTAAACATTGATTGCACTGAACTTTGCTCTTAGGGCTGCTTTCGTTGTTTCCTAGGGGTTCTGGTGTGTTATGCCTGCATTGTCATTAACTTCCAGAAACTGTGTAATTTCTTCTTTGATTTCTTCTGTGACCCATTGGGTGTTCAGGAGAGTGTTACTATTTTCAGGTGCAGCTCAGTTTTCTGTGGTTTCTTCTATAACTGATTTCCATTTTAATTGCATAGTGGCTTGATAGTAAACAAGGGGTGATTTCTAATCTTTTATATTTATTTAAAAATTCTTTATGTACTAGTGCTCGATCTAGTTTGGAGAAAGGACTGTGTATTGCAGAAAAGAATGTACACTCTGTTTGTCGTAGGATGGAATATTTTACAGATACCTATTAAGCCAATATTTTCAAGTGTGTAGTTTAGTTCTGCTATTTCTTTATTGATTTTTGTTTAGTTGATCTCTCTCTCTTTGAAAAAGTACAGCATTAAGATTCCCCACTGTGATTGTGGCATTTACTTATTCTTGTACATTCAGCACTGCTTGTTTTATGAATTAGGTGTTCCACTATTTGGTGCATAAATATGTGTAAGTGCTATCTTCCCTTGTGGGATTGTTTCCATAACTAGCATGTGACACTCTCTCACTCTTCTAATCAGTTTTAGCTTGAAGTTTACACTGTCTGAGACTAAAATTGCTACCCTTGCTTATTTTCAGGGTACTTGTGCATAAAAGATATTTTTCTAGCCTTGGAGTTTCAGTCTGTGAATACATTTTTATATCACATGAATTTCTTGAATGTAACAGTCTATTGGATTCTGTTTTCTTGTCCAGTCTTCCAATCTGTGTCTTGTAATTTGAGAGATGGAGTCATTAACATGGAGAGGTGTTACTGGTACATGTTAATTACCATCTTTGAGCTCTTTATTGATGAATCCTTTGTTTTTATTCTCTTTTTTCTTTTCATTGTTGTTGTTTGTATGTTGGCCTTGCTGGGATTTTTATTCCATATTGGTTTTTGGCTTTATTGGCTTCATCATTTCTGATGGCAAATCTATGGCACCCTTGCCACAGCTGGTTGTTTGTTATCACTGGACACTCCAAAAGGCTCACATCACTTCTCTACAATCCTCAAGAATTTTCTGGAGTGCTGGATCAGTATTCATAAATCCTTTGAGTTGTTCATAACCATGAAATGTCCTTATTTCTCCATCTATTTTAAAGGAAAGTTTTGCTGGGTGTGTTACTCTGGATTGGAAGTTGTTTGCTCTTTGGTTTTGAAGTACTTCACTCCGAGCTCTTCTGGCCTTTAAGATGTACGTTGAGGTGTCTGCTGCAATTTTGATGGGTTTACCTTTCTCTGGCCACTTTTAAAATTCTGGATTTTTTTTTTGGTTGAATATCTAGAAATTTAATTAAGATATGCCCTGGTAATCTTCCTTCATCATAACCACTTCATGCTCTGGGAGCCTTGCTTACTTGTATGTTGAAATGTTTTTCCATAGTTGGTAAATTTTCTTTTATGCTTTCTGTAAACAAATTAATAATTCCATCTGTGTTTTCTTTTAATTTTTCTCTAACTCCTGTTAGTCTTATGTTGGTCTTCCTGGTGTGGATGATTTTTTTTGTCCTCATTTTTTTTTTGTTCTTCTCTGAATATTTCATCATAATTTACCACTTGTCCTCAATTTCAGACACTCTTGTTTATATTGGTAATTTCTATAATTTATGAAAGCTATTCAGTGTCTTATGTGACTTAGAGAGAGAAGAATATGGCAAACTTTAGAGGAATTTAAATACTGGAAAAGAAGTAAGAAATAAGATAATAGTATTGCTATAGGAGTTTGAAGTGAAGAAACTAATGAAGAGATGAGAAGAGGCAGGGAAACTATACACCAATTAAATTAAAGCAACTAGAAGATAAATTTTAAAAATCCAAAGAATGAAAAACAAAACAAAAATAACCCAAACCCAGAAGACATCCAACAGGAACTCAGTTTAAATATTCCAATAACAATGTATATGTGATTTATATATAGTCTCTTTGCCAGAAAATCTGAGAATTTGCATCATTTCCTTCTTGTACAAATCATGGCATGATTATATGCAGCCACACTGATATCACCTTAGACTGTTCCACTGCAAAACTGACGCTAACTCGGTCTCATATGTTCCTGACTTGCCGGCAGGAAGGCAGAGTCTGACACTGACCTAGTTCTTTGGTTAGGAACTCTTTCCATCCCCCTCCCTGGGCATAATGGTGCAACTGGCAGTTGGAGGACCTCCGGGTCAGCGTTAGGCTCATGCAAGTGCTCCAGTGGGCATCTTCCTGGGTTTGCAATTGCTTTCATGCACTCGGCTGGGATTCAGCAAGATATGGCAATGACTGGCCTGGAATTGTGCTGTTCTTCACTCCCAGGAGCCTGCAAATTCCACAGGACAGGATGTGTGTGTCCATCCACTAGAATCTGTAGTTCCTACAACTCTGCAGAGAGTGTGGGTGGGGTCCCCTAACCCTCTGTGATGCTGGTGGGGATCTTCAAAGGACAGTGGCAGCTGCAATTGCTTCTTAACTTCTATTTCTTGTCTTAGTGGCAGCCCAGTGGCAGGTGACCACTTGTGTTCTCCACAGATGGTTTCGTGCTCTGGTGACTGGAGTGGCCCACTAGCATGAGAGGTAGGAACAGAGCCAAATAGGCCTGTCATCCAGGCTGGTGCCTGTGACTCAGCCGTCCAGTGGGTGTGCAGGACATGCTTCCTAGGACTCAGCTGACTGACCTACAGAATTGGTGTCAGCCAATCTGTGTGCACTTGTCTGTGACTCAGTGGATACTGTGGGCAAGGGGGCTATTTAGGGGGTAGTGAACACACATGCTGGTGAATCAGGTGGTGGGCTGGACAGGCAGGTGTCTGAGGGGCCTGAGTCAGCTAACACCCTCTTTCCCTGTGGATCCTCTCTCTGGCCTGAGTCTGGCAGGGGGAAGGAAGAGCCACTCCCCACCATCAGTATGTCCTGGAGCAGATACACAAGAGTACAGATTTCCCCTGTGTTTGAAGAGAGGCTGTGTGAGAGGGCCAGTGTTGGCAAAGTTACTCCAGGAATATGGTTTCTTCAGCACTTGATATCAGACTATCATGGCATTTCAGAAACAGACTACTTCTGAGACGGTGAGTCTGCTTGTTTGAATCTTTCCAAATGAAAATAATTTTTCTATAAGTTAGAATTACCTAGACATTGTTTCTTGGCTTTTTTTCACTAAATATGCGCACTCTTTCAAATAAGTCTCCTTATAGAACTGTACCCTTAGAAACAGATTCTCAACTCACTAGCCCTTGCTTTGAGTTTCCTCTGTGATGAAATCAATAAAAAGTAGAATTTCTTCTGCATTAAAAGAATGTGGGCGTGATTGTCATGTAACTAAATAGATTTGTGCAGCAAATTCTTCCTCGAATGTCCTTGAACTTATCTGATCGCATCCATCACAGAAGTGATTCCAGTTCTGAATTAGTGCAGGGTAAAGTTACACACTGACTGGTTTTGGCTTCCTTTCTCCTGAGCCAGTTGCTGTGACAAGAAACTTGGGATTTCTGTTCACTCTCAGTAACATAAATACTACATAATAACAAGGGCTTCAAAAGACTGCTGGGGCTTCCTCCAAGCTTTGAAGCATAATGAATTTAAAGAGATCTGGCTCTGTCAATTGTCACAAGTAGCACATTAAAGCAAATCATGCTAACTACTCTGTACCTCTAGCTTTATCTGTAAAAAAGGGAGCTAATGATTATTTTTGTAGAGATTTTATAAATTAATATGCTGTATTAGTCAGGATCTAGTCAGGAGACAGAATCTATATATTGTATATAAACAGAGTTTAAAATAGTTGTCCCATCTCCATGGGGACAGTCCAAAACCTCCTTTAAATATTAAAATGCACAAATGGTCAAGTTTCGTATACATTGGTGTAGTATTTGCATATAACCTATACACATCCATATGGTTTGCATCATTTCTATATGTGTTATAATACCTAATGAAAATACTAAAAATATTTGTTATACACTACGGTTTAGGTAATAATGACAAGGAAAAATGTCTGCACGTGTTCATTACAGTGGCAATTTTGTTCTCTGAGATTTTCATTCTACATTTGGTTGGGTTTGAGGATTTGGAAATATAAATATAGAGATCCCACTAGAAAGAATTGTAAACAAAGGATGGGCACTATGAAATTGTCTGTTGAAAGTTAAAGAGAATGCAGATGAATTCAGGAGCCATGGATAAGTGGAACAACTGCATTCCTAGGACTGACAAAGATCACCCAGAGAAAATTCCCCTTGGTGAGCCCAGCTTAGATAGATCTACAGAGGTCAGAATAGTAACAGCTCAGGCATCTCACTGTTGGAACTTTCTAGGAATCTCCCCCTTCATTAGCCTTTCCACAGGGAGATGTATAAGCCTCAGGACTTGCTAGCTGCTGGCCATTGGATGCCGCTGTAAGAATCAGGCACAGTTCTCTGGGTAACTGAGACCAGGTGTGAGCGAGCAGTAAGTACTCAATAAGTGTTGACGGTTTCCTAACCAGAGGTGCGACCACTCCCATTGGTACTGCATCTGTTGCTCCTCTCACAGAAATGTTGAGGGCTAGAGTTTTAGAAACCAAAAAAATCTGGGCTCACATCCTTTATGTGCCGCTCATCTGCCAGGGGGTAGATATTGTATAAGTAACTTAGTCACTTTAAACCTCAGTTTCATCATCTATAAAATAGAAGCAATGATAGTAGTCATCTCCTAGAATTGCTGAGAGCAGTAAATAAGAACATAAAAGCAAATTGCCTTACACAGTGGCTAGTGTGTAGTAATGGATTTTATAAATGGATTTAGAATTTTTTAAAATAAATATCACAAACATTCCCTGCCAATAAGTATAAAGCTGAAGGAAAGAATACAGTGGGATAAGAGAATAAACAAGTCACATGAATGGAAGCTGAGTGCTTTTAATGTGATTGATCACTCCATCTCCTCTATTTCTTGAGTCCAAATTTACCAGCTTGATTTAATCTCTTGTCTCCACTTGTGTACACTATGAATCATGATTTTAAATTCAATTCTGAAATTCTAAGATAGTGCATTTATCAAGTGTTTTACAAGTTGTTATGGTTTGCATCTAGATGTTCCCCAAAGCCTCATGCAGTCATAGGCAGGGCTTTTTCAGAGGTGTCTAGATCTCACATGTGTGATGTTGGAATTGGTTCACGGTATAATAATAGGATTAGAGGGGTGAGTGTTGCCCACCCTGAGTAACCTAGATAATTATAATGGATAAAAAGAGATGTATCATCCCTTTATACTTTGCTACCTTCTGTGCACCATGAACTGTCTTTCTTCTGAAATTGCTGTCTGCCATACCATCCTGACTCACAGCCTGCTGGTTATAGAGTAACACCTCTACAAACTGTGAGCTAAATAAATCTTTCCTCCTTTAACTTTAGGTGTCAGGTATTTTGTCTCAGCAATGAGAAAAATTCCTAAGACACAAATCAATAGCAAATGTTTTGATTGTTCTGTCCTCCAAATTTTCACATCAATATTAGCATTAAAGCTTCCATATATCATTGTAAAACTAAAATTACCAAATTATGGCCAATACACTAAACATTTGGTGTACATGTACACTTTCAGGTTGGTATCTTCTGCATAAATCAGTGAGACTGAAAGCATAATATCTGCTTGCAAGCCTTAACAAGTAGTTTCAATTGCCACAAATTTTCTAACATGTTATGAAATCTGAGGTTGATAGACCTGACAAATTTTTCCTGGAAGCTGTAGCAAGAGATTGAATTTCCAATCATACACAGTAGTGGCATATTTCTTGGCTGATCCATTATGGATATCCACTGTGACTAAGAAACTCTCTAATCTCAGCTGCATTCAGCATCATATAGGTAAGTCCAAAAAAAGATTTTTTTCATTTTCAAAGACAGTGAGTTTCCATAAAATTTGAACTAGCCATGGAAGATGTGTCTTTCCAGAAGATAGTTAAAGACTTTTGTTGGCAATGTTAAATTAGTTTGAGGTTTTACTTTTCTCTAGTTTAGTGATAGGACTAATGTATTTCAGAATCCCCATATATTACTACTCCAAGACAGCAGGTATTTTTAATTTATAATCCTTGGACTTTGATTTTCAGTTATAACTCAAAAATAGTTCACATCAATACAAATGAGGTTTTATTTGAGCTATCCAAATATCCATAAAAGACTTTTTAAGAGGAAAATCAGTCCCTAACATTCGATTGTTTCCTAAATGCTATAATCTCCCTTTTCCATTTATAGCAAGTTGTTTCTAAACAAGTAGAGAGCTCTAGTTTGCTCAAAATTGATCCAAACAAGGTTAAGAGCCACCAGCAAAATCTCCATAACGAAACAAGTCTAAAACACAAATCCAAATAGAATTTAAGGAATTATAATGCTGTTGTTGTAACTACAAAACTAAAATGAGGCAGCCTTTCCTTCCATCATAGATAATGAAAGGTTTCAAAAGTATGATGAAAGAAGAAAAAAAAGAGTTCTGTTTTCCTGTAAGGGCAATGTTGCTATTTGATATCTGTGGTTCTGTTAGTAAACAAAATTAAATAAACCACATAAGATAGATTCACTTTTCTAAACATATATGTGTGTGAACTCAGTAATCTATTATCTAAACTTCTATTATCAATTCATACACTAAAATTAGTGTTCCAGAGTCCGCAAAACATACGCAGACTTCACTTTGCAACAACTTTTGAGACGCATGCTCACAACAGCCTATAAATGCATGTAAATGACTTTAAAGGTGTGCAACTTTCTTGTACTATCTTTTGACAGGAATATGTTTTTCTGGCACATTGAAAATGTTAGGAATTCTTTGACCACGTTTTCATTGAAACATGAGTCGATTTCCTTCCCCCTTGAATCTAAGATGACTTGTTTTCCTTTTATACACACTGCAGAGGAACTGATGTGATGCTAGCACAGGATTTACACCTCCAAAGACTGGCAGCCTTCAGCTCCGTCTCTTGGAGCCCTGAACGATCTTCTAAAGAGAATGGAGATTTTATAGCAGAGAGCGACAGATAGAAGAGGAGAGGGATCCGGCTGACAGACAGAGGAGGAGAGGGATCCGGCTGAGCCAGCCTCCCAGCTGACTCCAGCAGTGTGACAGGGTGAGACTGAAGATGCCTCAGAGTCACTCCATGTTACCCAGGAGACTTAACCCCATGAGCTATTGCGTCTTCAAACTGAGTAGTCCATATTGAGATGCAAGGTAAGAATAAAATGCTATCAAATCTCAAAAAATACGTGAAAAACCTCATTAGAAATTTTTATATTGATTATATCTTTAAGTGATAATGTTTTAGATAATTAGGTTAAATAAAATACAGTTAATTAAAGTAATTCCAATTGTTTTAACTTTTTCAATACAACTATGGATAGATAGAGATGAAATTAAGCATGACTCAAAACCATTCCATCAGCTGGAAGATGGAAGATCAGTGACCTCAGTGAATGTCATTCAAAGCAGAAGAGATATTAAGCTGAACTATTCTTGAATTTGTAGCCCACAAAATCTGTTAGCTATAATAAAAATAGTCTTGCTTTCAGCTACTAAGTTTTAGAGTATTTTGTTACATAGAAATAGATAATGGAAATATATACACACGAATGTTAAAAATTAATAAGAATTATGTTCACCAATAAGAATTTGAGATGTGGTTGGCTCCAGGGATATTTTCACAATTATGGTCAATGAATTTTAACCTGATGCCTTATTTTTTTCTCTAAATTGGATATTTTTAGTTAGTATGAAATATCAAATATATTGAAAACTTTAAAAATGATTTAAAATTTTATCTTGAAAAAATTGTTCAAAACTCCTTTTTAAAAAATTACTGAGGAAAATCAATAGGTTAAGAAATAAAGTACAGGGCAGGGGTTTTAACTCAGTGACTTAAGTGCCTGCCTGGCAAATGCGAGGTCGTGAGTTCGATCCCCAGTATCAAAAAAGAAAAAAAAACAAATAAGGTACAGAAAATTGGAAACAATATTTTAATAAAACATACTTGAATGAAAAAAGAAGATCCTAATGCTTCATGTATTAATTTCAGTATTTGCATTTATATTTGCAATACTCAGTTGAAATTTTAAAAATAATTATTAAGAATCCTTTTTTAAATCATAAAGACCCAAGTTGAATACCAGGAATTCTGTTTTCTGACTGAGTAACAATCAGTAAGTACTGTGACCTCTGTGAACCTTAGTTTTCTTGTCCACACAATGGGAATGATAGCTGTTGTTATTCTTCAAATTACTGTGAAGAGTCAAAGGGCTAAGGTAGGTTACAAGCACTTTTCCTAAGGCCTTGCACAGAATGAACGTGCAGGAGGTTAATAATTATATACAAAGTAACGAATATAAAAGATTAAAATATTGCACATTTGTTGCAGAATATTATATCCCCAGTTGCTGTGCAAATATTTTAAACTTGGCTTCCTCACATTTCGAACCTAATTATTAGGTGGATGGAGCAACACACAATTCTCCTCATGCTCAGCAGGTGACTGGCAAAGCGGAGATTTCAGGTCTCTCCAGCCCGTGAAGCCAACTACCCCACTGGGCACATAAAGATTAAGTTCATCACCGTGGAGATTCCTCCCTCTCCCTCGCCTCATTCTCCGAGCCCAGATGTTTGGCTTCTCACCAGCATTATCCAAGACCTTCTGGAAACAAAAGGAGCGCGTGGAGCGAGGAAGCAGATATGGTGAAAACACCACGGGAAGCAAGCCAGTAAAACAGCAGGCGACTCCACACAGCTTGATTTATGTCGGGATGTTTCCCTAACCGCCCCCACCCCATGCTCACACACACGCATGTGCACACACACGTGCGTGCACACGCCTTCTGCCTTCAGCTTTCTTTCCCATTCTCACTTTTCAAACGCTAGGATTAAGAAAAATCCCTTTTTAATTTCACTCTCCTTCTGTCTCTCTGAAGGGTTTTGGGAGATCAATTCTGAAAGAACATTTAAGGGCTCAGGAAGCCCTTACCCTGGCTCTAGGGGTTCTTTTAGCTTTGTAATAGTTACAAAATAATCAATCCAGCCTTCGTGGTGACCTGCTTCTAGACAGAAAGGAGGAAGAAAGGGAGGTAAACAAGTCGACACAGGAACACAAACATTTTTAAGTTCTCCTCTTCTTCAACAGCTAGGGTCGGTCCGTACAGTTTGGTTGTGATAGTTCTGAAACGATTGTGTCAGGTTTAAGAGTCAGGGGGACAGATAGCTCCCTCGGTGGGAAGACAGGGGACACAAGCCAAGAACAATCGCATTGGGGTTCTTCAGAGGACAGGGAGGTCTAGTAACCACAAACAGATTTTGATTAGAAAGAAAAGAATTTGTTCCAAGAAATTACTTCCTCACTGTATTTTTCATGGTTCTCCAAAAATAAACCAAATGTTGTGCTGAACACTGTCCTTTAAAAAGAAAGAACAGATTGAACAAATCCGTCACTTTTTGAAGCACACCATTAAAGGCTGCAGGGGTGCAGGGGGGAGACCCTCTCTGACAGAGCAGTTTTAGGAACGGTCGCCATTCCCAGGACTGCCCCCCTGCCACGCTCACCTCAGGCAATCTGGAAGGCGTGTGCACCAGGGGACGGGCTGCAGCAAAGTGACACCAGGATGTCACGCTCACGTGGGCCCCACGAGTGTCAGCAGAGCTCTGTGAACCAGCAACACGAGACTACACAGCAGCAGGGTTTCGCGGAAGGAGGGGACTTTCGGAAACCAAGAGAACAACAGAGGAAAGGGAAAGCTTTCTTCGGAAGTTCAGTTTCATAGATCCGAAACCTGTACCATTCCAAGTACTGAATCTTCGAGGGGTGCCGGAGTCCAGCTGCGGCAGGGCTCAGGGGTCCCAAAGGTGGACAGGGAGTCGGCGAGTGAGAGACAGAAGACACTGCACACCAGTCTGTGAGTGGATCTGAATCCGCTTTATTTTTTAGAAGCTGGAATATATATTTGCTAACCTTGGCAGCAACCCCCAGCCCCAAGCAGGAAGCACCCCAGGCTTAGGGCCAGGCAGGGACAATCCTAAACAATAGGTTTTAATTAACTCTTTTCACCTTTGTAACATCTCAATCTTGTTACTTAGTTAGCTTGGGAAATGTAAGCCGATGC